>CAUYUJ010015360.1:793147-800647 GCA_963575745.1 Prorocentrum cordatum
CGAGAGGAGAGAGAGGAGAGAGAGAGAGATAGAGAGAGGGAGAGAGAGAGAGAGAGAGAGAGAGGAACAAAAACACACACAAACACACGTGGAGAGAAGGAGAGAATGATATATCAGAAAAATATAATAACGAGAAATACTTATCACGTTTGCGTCGTCGGCGCAACGCTCGGAATCGACTTCCGCGCCCCTTGGCGCATCGAGCGCAGCGCTGCGTTGATTCGCTTGCGCCCTTGCGCCCCCCCCCCCCGCTCTGCCCCCCCCCTCTCCCGACGGCCCAGCGCGGCCTCCAAAGAAGCCGCGGCGGCCCCGGCGGCTCGGGCCGAGAAGCCCCCGAGGCGTCCGGGGCGCAGGCCGCTTCTCGCCAGGGCCTGAGGGGGCGGGCGAAGCGTGGTCGAGCTCGACCTCCACCTCTTGGCGTCGTCGCAACCGATCGCCCCCCGCCCCGCCGCGGCCTCGGCCTCCGTCGTCGGGCCAATGCCCGGCGGGCGCGGGCGGCAAATGGGGGGCGGGGGTGCGCGGTCGTTCTCCGGGCGGGCCCCGTCGCGTGACGAATCGTAAACTGCGTCGCGTTCCTGAGAGCGGCTTCTTCTGAGGCCCGCGCAATCCCGGCGGCGGCCCGCGCGCCGCCTTGGCAGGGGCGCCCGCGTCAACCGCGATCCCGCAAGTGGCCGCGCCGCCTTCGCCAGTCGGGCGTTGATGTCCGCCGAGGCGCGGCCCTTCCGGTTGAGGGCATGTGGCGCTGCTGCCGCGCAATCAAAAAGCGCGCCCTGGCCCCCCGCGCGCGCGGCCCGCGATGTCCACGGGCGCGCGCTGAAGGGCGCGGCCTAGGAGGCTCGACCGGCCCGACCCCCGACGAGCGCCTCGGCGTAGATCGGGCACGTCCCCCTGCGGGCGGGTTGCGGGGGACAAATGAAACAATAATCCGGAATATGCAGGACATGCGCAAAACGAGCAAGCAAACTCGCCCCGACTATTTTTGTAAATATTTCTGAATATTCCCCCTGTAGAAGGACGCGCCCAACTTGAGCCTGCGCCGTGGGCGCCGCTTGGAAGGGCTTCTCCGCGATGGCCCCCGCGGCCTCGAGCCCGCTGCGGAGCCGCTCCGTCGAGGCGAGGGGGCGTTCGCCCGCGGCCCCCGCGCCGACGCGGCTCTCGCGTAGACCATCGCCCCATTGTTCTTCGGGGCCGGCAGAATTCGGGGATCTGCCGAGCCGGGTCAATCCAGACCCGGGTCAGTCGGGCCCTGCAGAATCCTGCGAGGCCCTGCAGGGCCCCGCGCCCAAGCCCGGGTGAGTGCGAAGGATCCTGCAGGATCCTGCGCCCAGGCCCGGGTCCGCGCGCTCCCGGCCCTGCAGAATCTCGCATGTTCTGGCGCCCTGGCTGGCACCCGTTTGCATTGACCCCCGTCTCTTGAGCCCCGAAGAATGTCAGCAGCAAGCACTCCGGCACGCCGAGGGTCAAGAGGTTGATCTCCGTCGTCTGGGTCATCGCGGCCTTCTGCTGCCACTGTGTTGTCCGCTGGCGCCGCAATCTGGGCGCGGGCAGAGGTTGTGGTCTGCCGCGGTCTCTAAGCGCAAATTCAAAAAAAGCGCGCTTTCTGTTTCTTTATTCTCCACAAGCAGCCATGCGGTTCCCGCTTCGTGGTGGCCTCGACGAAATAGTGACCTTCGAGCTTGTCGGGCCTGAACGAGGCCGGTCACCTCAAACTGCGTTGCCATAGGTTTTCATGTTCCTGGTCAGCATATTGCGCCAACCAAACGCAATTCGACCCGCGCCCCGTGAACAGGTCGCGGCATATCATCTGCAGGTCCTCCAGCTCGCGCCAAGTGGACGTCGCTGCGTGTCTCCATCGAACTGCGTCGAACATGCCCAAGCAAGGCAAGCAAGCCTGCCCGCGTGGCGTCGGCACCCTCGCGCACTCCAGCTCCATTCCTCGACGATTTGGCGCATCGCGAAGGCTTCGATGCGCCGACGCACGAAACCCGTTCTGAGGCCGCTGTGAACACTCAGAAGTGAATGCCGTCTCCACTTTAGGGTCCAGCTGGCGAGACCAATATTCAGGGTCCAGCAAAACACTCTCCACGCAGATCGCGTGCCCATCCGTGTGCCCACGCTGCCCCCTCACACGCGACGCTGACCAGGGACACCCCTCATCCGGAGCTGGTATGACGGCCGCCCCATGGACACAATCGGCGACGACCCCGGGACACGGGAACCCCTGGGATGAAGACCCCGCTGTCGAATTCGAGGTGCCTTCTGAGGACGGCCAGGAAGGGATGTCAGCCGAACTGTTGCTAAACCTGTGGCTGGCCTGCACGCTTCGGCCCCTGCGACCTCTTGAAGATGCTACCGATTTTTCTCGCGCTTCTCGGCGACGACCTCAGCCCGCTCCCGGGTTTCCGTGGCCGGTGGTCCTGCCACGCGGGAGGCCGCCGATTGGCCGCCCGAACTCGTCCAGCTTGGTTTGGCGCTGATCAACCAAGCGGAACGGACATCAATCTGGAACTCACTCCTGCGGCGACCGAGCTCCGATTTGTTCTTTTCTTCAGGGTCCGTATCCTCGCAAACATTACCGAATAAGTTAAACTCTGTCTGAACTCCCGCGCGCCCAACTTCTCGAGCTCAACTGTCCGTGCAGGCGCGGTGCCAGCGCTCAGCTCCGCAGCCGCTCATTTTTGTTCCGCGATCACCGCCTCCACCTCGTCGGCATCTTGTCGAAACTAAGCCCAACTTCTTCTGAAAACGGGTGACCTGCGCCGAACACGTTCGGCCACTCCCACCTTGTTGGTCGCTTGTGCGAGGAGGACAAATGCGGGCTCTGCGGCCTAAATTACAGGGGCGGTGCAACCGATGGCGTCCCGCAGTGCCCGAACCATGTCACCATCCGCGCCGCCCTGATAACCAGCCGCCGAACTGCATCTGGAAGTTGTTCATTTGCTCGCCGCCCTGGTAGCCATTGCCGGCGCCTCCATCGTACTTCTTGTACGTTTGGGTCCCCCACCACCGTCGCCTGATCCCAAAAACAATAGCACGTGCTTGACGACTTCGCTGCCGCAAAACTGCCAGATGTAGCCGCAAGCGCCCAGCATGTTTTTGCATCAACACCTGCCTGCCATCTTGCACCAGATAGCGCCCCCCCGCCTTGGGCTGCATCACGGGGGCGATGCGTCGAAATGGGCGGACAGCAGGCCAGGTCGGCAACTCCCGCGGGCCACGACATGTTTCCCCACTGCCGCCATAAGGCTGTCAGCAGGACATCAACTGTGCGGGTGCGCCCGTCCGTCCCCATGGTTGGTGCTGAGCGGCGAGCACGGAACGAAGAGTAGGCAGCCTGTGTTGATCAGCCTTTGGTGAACACGCTGCGGATCAGCAGCTTCCGATCCCCGACTAGAAACTAGAAGGTCTCCCTGAACACATACGTGGATCCGAAGCTGATTCAAAATAGTTGCCAAGAGAAGGAGTCTGATGAGGACGGTCACGGCAAAGAAGGGGATCAATTGGAACAGGGGGAGGAGGACGAAGAGCAAGAGGAGCAGGAGGAGCAGGATGAGGGGGACGACGGAGAGCAGGAGGAGGACGACGAGCAGGAGGAAGAAAAACAGGATGAACATGACCAAAAGAAAGAAACACACCGCCATGGGACAATCGAGCATCCGTCATGGGACAACATGCCATGCGATAAGGAAGACCGCCCTGCCACGAATGACCCACATCCCCGGTGCCCCCCCCCGTGCTCGCATCAAGTCAGTCCGCGACAGCTCCGCCTTGTCCACTTTGTTCAGGTCGTTGACGATGGCCGTGTTGCCCTGATGCGGATCCACCTCGGCAGAGGCAGGGAACGTGTCCGCCCTCCTTACGAGAAGGGCGTCCA
Source organism: Prorocentrum cordatum (assembly GCA_963575745.1). Taxonomy (NCBI): domain Eukaryota; class Dinophyceae; order Prorocentrales; family Prorocentraceae; genus Prorocentrum; species Prorocentrum cordatum. The sequence goes on from CAUYUJ010015360.1 coordinate 797,022, forward strand.
TGCACCGTACCATGTTTGGACGCAGGCCCCGCTCCAACGCAGAACGGTGCACACGGGTCGTCCGCGGACTCCTGATGCAATCCCACCAGCCCTCTGGGCGTCGGTGGCTTAAGGAATTTCCTCTTCCACCCCTCCTTCTTCCTCTTCGGGGAGCGGGTTACCCCTCCCCCCACCCCCTCCCCTGGACCTGGACAGGTGGTGTCGCGAGGTGTCGGAGCGTTCAAAACGGCCTCGGCGAGGAAACCAAAATCTTTGGTTTTCCCATGGTTTTGGCACCATTTTGGCCTCCTGAGGGGGGGGACTGTGATCACCCCCCCTCCTGTGATCGACCTCGCCCAATATGGCCCAAAGATGGCCCCCCAAGGCGCCCAAGAGGGCCCCAAGAGGTGGCCAGGAAGCCCCAAGAGGCCCCCAAAAGGCCCCCAGGAGGTCCCCAAGAGGCCCCCAAGAGGCCCCAAGAGACCCCCCAGAGGCACGCAAGATTCTCCAAGAGGCCTCGGCGAGAATGCCAAAACGGCCCCGGCGAGGAAGCCAAAATCATTACTTTTACTAGGGTTTGGGCCCCAATTTGGCCTCCTGGGGGGGGGGGGGGGGCGCTAATTCATGCTCCCCCCTTGTTTGATCGATCTCCTCCAAAATGGCCCTGAGAAGCGCCCAGGAGGCCCCAAGAGGTCCCAAGATGGCCCCAACATGGCTCCAAGATGCCCCCAAGAGGCCCCCAGGAGGCCCCCAAGAGACCCCCAAGAGGCCCCAAGAGACCACCCAGAGGCACCCAAGATGTTCCAAGAGGCTTCGGCGAGGATGCCACATCATTGATTCTACGAAGGTTTTAGCCACATGTTGGCCTCTGGGGGAGGAGGGCGCTGATTAAGATCAAGAGCGCCTGGGAGAGCCCAACATGAACTCCAAGATGGCTCAAGATATATCCCAAGATGTCTCATAATGGCTTCCTCTGTGTGCTGCCCGCTTCCCTGATCGAGGCAATTCCTCTGGACATCGTTTCTGGATGGGCTGGTGGGGATTCTTTTGGTCAACAGGCTCGCGAGGCGGGTCGAAAGCCGTCTGAACACTAGTCGGGCCGCGACTAGGCAGCAGGAAAAGAAAGGCAAGCGAAGCGAGCGAGCGGGCAGCCACTCAGAATGGCAGAACCGATACTCCCAAACCCGGTGGCGTTGGAAATCCTGGTGGCGACCGGCTGGTGGGGATTCGCGAAGCGTCAACAATTCCTCTCTAGCGGGCTTGGGGATACCCGCCAACAAGCATGAAAGGACGAGCCTTGTGTTGTGAGGCCTGGTTGCCTTTCGTGGTCTGTCCCCTATTCCCTTATTTGGCCAGCCAGGCAGCTGGGCTTGAGTGAACAGCCCGCTGGATAAGAGGGCGCACGCACGCACACACGCACACACACAGACACAGACACAAACACAGACACACACAGACACAGACAGACACAGACACAGACACAGACACAGACACAGACACAGACACAGACACAGACACAGATACAGACACAGACACAGACACAGACACAGACACAGACACAGACACAGACACACAGACACAGACACAGACACAGACCCAGACACAGACACACACACACACACACACATACACGCACACATGCGTGCACACACGCACGAACACAAGCAAACACAGACACAAACACACACACACACACACACAAACACGCACACACAAATACGCACACACACACACGCAACACACAGCACACGGCACACACCACGCACACGCACAATCACACTCACATGCACACGCGCACACACACGACACACAGACACACACAGACATACCGATAGGACCACCCGACGGGTGATAAGGAGGTTTGAGGGGAAGGGGCAGGCGGTCGATTTGCGATGTCTCTGGCTTCGTTGGTGGATTCTTCAACTTTCCTATTGTCGCGCATATCTGCCCATCTATCTGTCTACTTTCTTTCAAAATAACCAATTGCGTATGTAGAACGACATCTAGCTTAATATTGCCCACCAGCACTGTATCGTTCTACCTACTCTATCAGGCCAACCATGAGCGCATCCATCGAGAAAGCCATTGGGACAACCATCGGGACACCCACAACCATCGAGGACAACCATTGGGACAACCGCCGGGACAACCATCGGGACAACCATCGAGACAACCATGGCGACAACCATCAGGACAACCATCGGGACAAACATCGGGATAACCATCGGGACAACCATGAGGGCAACCATCGGGGCAACACCATCGGGACAGTCATCGGGACAACCACAACCATCGGGCCGCCCATCGGGACAGCCATCGGGACACACATTGGGACAACCATCGGGACAACCATCGGGACAAACATCGGAACAACCATCGGGACAACCATCGGGGAAACCATCGGGACAACCATCGGGACAGCCATCGGGACAACCATCGGGACAAGCACCATCGGGCACACCATCTGGCACACCTTCTGGACAACCAGCGGGACAACCATCGGGACAACCATCGGGACAACAATCGAATCAACAGTCGGGACAACAGTCGGGACAACCATCGGGACAACCATCGGGACACCCATCGGGGACAACCATCGGAACAACCTTCGGGACCACCATCGCGACAACCGTTGGGACAACCATCGGGACAACCATCGGGACACCCATCGGGACACCCATCGGGACACCCATCGGGACAACCATCGGGACAACACCATCGGGACAACACCATCGAAACCATCGGGACAACCGTCGAGACAACCATCGGGACAACCATCGGGACAGCCATCGGGTCAACCATCGGAACAACCATCGGGACAACCATCGGGACAACAGTCGGGACAACCATCGGGACAACTATCGGGACAACCATCGGGACACCCATCGGTACACCCATCGGGACAACCATCGGGACAACCATCGGGACAACACAATCGGGAAAACACCATCGGGACCCTCAAGAAACCACAATCGGGACACCCATCGGGACAAGCATCGGGACACCCATCGGGAACAACCATCGGGTCAACCTTCGGGACCACCATCGGGACAACACCCATCGGGACAACACCATCGGAACCACCATCGGGACAACCGTCGAGACAACCAACGGGACAACCATCGGGACAACCATCGGGTCAACCATCGGGACAACCATCGGGACAACCATCGGGACAACCATCGGGACAGCAATCCGGACAATCGGGACACCCATCGGGACATCCATCGGGACAACCATCGGGACAACCATCGGGACAACCATCGGCACAACCATCGGGACAACAATCGGGACAACCATCGGGACACACATCGGAACAACAATCGGGACAACCATCGGGACACCCATCGGGACAACCATCGGGACAACCTTCGGGACCACCATCGGGACAACGATTATCCATCAGGACAACCATCGGGACAACCATCGGGACAACCACCATCGGGCACACCATCGGGTCAACCATCAGGACAACCATCGGGACATCCATCGGGACAACCAATCGGAACAACCGCGGGACAACCATCGGGACAACCACGGGACAACCATGGGACAACCGCGGACAACTATCTGGACAACCACGGGACAACCACGGGACAAGCGTGGGACAACCACGGGACAACCGCGGGACAACCACGGGACACGCG
>CAUYUJ010015360.1:805647-875647 GCA_963575745.1 Prorocentrum cordatum
CGCGTGGGAGGCGTCAGAGTAATAACAAGAACCCCAATCCTTAGGATATGGGGAAAAAGGTGGAGGAGAAAGAGGATGAGGAGAGGGCGTGGAAGGAGGAGACGGAGAAAGAGGACGGAGAAACAACAAAAGAAGAGGGATGAGAAGGGTTTCGTCGTCATCCTTCTTTTTCCATACATTTCCTTGCGAATAACCCTTCCCTGCCGCACCCCGGGGCTGGTCGAAAAAACGGGCCGGGCCTTTACACATTGGCAACCGTTTTGAAAATGAATGGGAGGCGGGCCGCCACCAAAATATGGGTCTCGCCCTAGCGCCACGCGCACTCGCCCTCAACATGTGCAAAGGCTTCACGGATTGGGGGTGGATGGTTTTCAATCTGTTGCTCTCGCCGTAGCACCGCGCACACCCGTTTTCAAATTTCCAAAAGTTTCACGGATTGAGAGCGGGTGATTTTCAAAATGCGGCTCTCGCCGTAGTGTCGCGCACATTCGTTTTCAAAGTTGCAAACGTTTCATGGATTGAGGGCGTTTTTTTTTCAAAATGTGGCCCTCGCTGTAGCGCCGCGCACATTCGTTTTCAAAGTTGCAAGCGTTTCACGGATTGAGGGCGGCACCTTTTCAACATGTGGCTCTGGTCTTAGCGCCGCGCACGGGTCAAACGATTCGCGCGTTTCACGGATTCTCATGGCGAACGTACCAGAAGTGGTGTTTTGGAACGACTTGACATTGTCAGGGTGCAACAACTACATTGAGTCCTGGTGTAGAAGTCCCACGGATGTTGTCTTGGCGCGACTCAGGACCGGCAAGGCGCACCAGTCATATTGATTCGTGGTGTGAAGTCTTGAAAATGGTGCGAGGCACGTTTCAGGATCTTCAGACGGCTGTCTCCCCCCCCAAAAAAACACTTCTTTCAATGGAAGTGAATATGTGTAGGTGCCGGTGAAAAACTGGAGCTTGGAGGCAGGGCTTCTGCTAACATTGTTGATGAGTCTTGGGTATACACTGGTCCTCCTCCGCCACCTCCAATTATTCCTCCCAGAAAATTCGTTGGACAACTCGTCGTGATCCGTGACCTCCAAGCTGACAAAGTCCAGCAGCTACACGGATGGGACACTGGTGGTCTTCAGTATGGGGTTCTCGCCTTGGTGCAGCGCACGCTCGCCTTAACACGCACCCACCAGTTACACGGATGGAAGGCGGCACGATATCAGAAAGGAGCCCTCACAATGACGCCGCACACGCACTCGTCTGTAGAAGTTGCAACAGTTGCGCGGACGGATGACGGTGCCTTTTCAAAACTGTGCTTCTGCGTCTACTATCAGATTTTATGTCCCGCTGTTCACCATGCGAAACAACTACGCGGCTATGGGGAGCGGTACCATTTACAAACGTGGGCTCCCGCTTGAGACTTCGCTGACGTGGGCAATCATATATTGCGATGGTGTAGCGCCTGCACGGATGGAAGACACACAATTTTCAAAACAAAGCTATCGCCGGACGCTTCCTTGAACTTTCTGACAGTATCTACTTGCGCTTTGGATCGCTCGAAAGAAGGATCGTCGATCCTTTTTTCACAGGGTCTTCGTCAGCCAAGTGAGCTTCCAGCGTGGAAAGCGATACGCGCAGGGATGAAATTCAAATATCTTGGACATATTCGTGTCTTCCTCCTCCTCCTCCCCCCCTTTTCCTCCTCCTCCTCCTTCCCCCCTCCTCCTCCTCCTCCTCCTCCTCCTCGTCCTCCTCTTTCCTCTTCTCCCCATTTCTCCCCACTTCCCGTGAACGCCGCCGCGTGCGGAAGAGAATAATGACAATCAGGAGCAGGGCGCAGAGATAGAGGAAGCGGTCGAGGGCAAAGAGGAGTACAAGGATGAGGCCAAATAGTACCCTGAGGATGATGAGAAAAACTCGGAAGGCAAATAAGAAAGAAGGTGAGGAGCGCTATTCCGCAACCGTGCCTCTGGCGCGAATTGGAATGCCTCAAGGCTCATGCAGCCCTGCGAGGTGGAGGTTGTGTAAGGTTGTAAAGGGCCCGGACCCCGGAATCCAGGGCGATCTTGGGGGCTACCAGGCGCTTCCGGGGTGTTTCGAGTTGGCCTCTGGGACGGTCCCTTCGCTCAAGAGGGCCCAAAGATGGGCGAAGAAAATTCTGGGAGGCCGCCCCAGACGGTCCAGGAGGGCACATAATCGCCGAAAGATCGCTCCAAGACGCCCAACATGGCCTCCAGCCGGCCCAAGAGGCCTCGAAGACGGTCGAGGAGGCCTCCAAGAGCACTTCCAAGAGGCAACAATCATTGCATTTCCTGATGTTTTTGAATGATTTTGGCGTTCTCGCCTTTTCGGCCAAGAAGGCCTCAAAACGGCCCAAGACGGCCGAAGAGGCCTCCAAGGCGGCCCAAGAGGCCCCCAAAACGGATCCAAAACGGAGCCAAGACGGGGGATCCGAACGGACATTTCGAGCCCTCGGCCCCGGGAGGCCGCACGAGGCCGCACGAGGCCTCCAATAAGCCCCCAAGAGGCCCCAAGAGGCCCCCAGCATGCCCCTAGATAGCCCCAAGAGGCCCCTAAGAGGCTCCAAAGATGCCCTCCAGAGGCTCCCGAAAGGCACCCCAGGAGGTACGAGGATGATGAGAGGGGCAATGAGGAGGAGGACGAACACCAAGCGAAGGAAAAGGAGACTGCGGAGGGTGAGGGGGAATAGGACAGAGATGGTATTTTTGATGATGACGATGATGATAACGAGGATGATGAAGATGATGATGGTGATGATGACGATGATAATGAGTGTGTGATGATGCTGCTGCTGCTGATGATGATGGTGATTATTATGATGGTGATGGTGATGGTGGTGGTAATGATGATGACGATGAAGGATGACGATGAAGATGATGACGATGGTGATGACGATGATGAAGACATATGGAAGTCGGAAGGGATGAAGAAGACACGTTAAAAGACAGTGTGGGCGATTATGAAAAGAATGTGGTAATGGCACGGATACCTATGATGATAGTGACGATGATGATATTTCCTCTTGCTCCACCTCCTCCTTATTACCACCCTCCTCCTTCATGTGTCATCCTACCCGGCTGATCGTTCTCTTTCCCATTGCCATGACGTCGTCAACCCAACTTTACGTATGCCTGCTCTTCTCCTCGACCTATTTCTTTCCTCCACTCGTCCTACTCATGATCATTCGCATATCCGTCATCCTACCCTCATCCTCCTGCTTGCAATTGTCTTCCTCCTCCTCCTCATAACATAATCACCATCACCATCATCACCATCATCATCATCATCATCCTTCTTCGTGTCCTCCTCCTCCTCCTCTATTTTTCCCTCCTCTGCCCCACCATTGCCGGCAACCGGCTTTCGTCAGTTCCGTGTCGTAGGGTCGACGTCGTCTTCCCCGTCCTCCCTCGTTCCTCTCCTCCTCTTCACCTGGGCTCTCCTCTTTGCTATCTTGTTTGTTCTCCTCCCCCATGTCTCTCATCATCCGCCTCATCCTCATCCTTACCCTCCGACTCTTCTCTTCCTCCTCATGTTCCTGTTCCTGTTTCTTTTCTCCCTCCTCTTCCTTCTCCTTCTCCTCCTCCTCCTCCTCCTCCTTTCTGTCCTCCCACTCTCATCATCACAATTTCTATCTTCGTCACGATCCCATCCTGTCCACTGTCATCTTCCTCATTTTCCACGTACAAATGTTTTAAGGGCCCAGACCCAGAATTGCCAAATTTGGCGGGGCTCCCTGGGTGCCCCCTGGGCTTCAGCGCATCTGGTCGCATGACTTTTCGGGGCCCGAGAGGGCCCCCAAGACGGGCTAAGGGGGCCTCAAGCGGTCCAAGACGGCCTGAGAGCGCCCTGAGTCGCCGAAAGATCGCCCCAAGATTCGCAAGATGGCCTTCGGACGGCCCAAGACCAAGACGACCTATTAGAGCTCCAAGAAGCGTCCCCAGAGAGACCCAAGAGGCCCAAATGGTCTAATTTACTTGGTTTTTTTCCACGGATTTTGGTCTACTCGCCTTTTCGGTTCCCTGGCGACCCAAGACGGCTCTAGAAACTGCCAAGACCGTTTCATGACGGCCTCCAGGAGGATCCTAAGACAGTTGTGACTCTTCTCTCCCTGCTCGCTCCCTGCCGCCCCCTTGCACTCTTCCGCCGCCGCAGCTGTATTGTGGATTAGCTCAATGATAGCGTGCGCCTTAGGCGCGTGGGCAAGTGAGGATTGGGGTCGTCGCTTCGTCGTCGTTCTCTCCTCAATTGCTCTCTCTTATCTTATCCTATCATACCAGCTTAACGGCTGGCATATGCACATGACCGCAATCGATGATATCAAACTGCTTGTTTCATTGCAGACTGCGCATGGCCAGCCGAATATTCCACCCAATGGTGAATTAGGCCATATCCCTCCAAATGTTCCTATCATCTCGTTAACCGATGATCTTTTTGTTCCGATGGCAGCCAGCGAACTGCTGCTAGCCCAACCAGCGAAGGGCGAAACAGACCTGGATCATGAACTCTCGGCTATCCTGGAAGGTGAAGATCTGAATTTTGACATTTCATCTACCGAGAACAAAAACAATTTGATCACACCTCGAACGGATCACGCAAGGGACAGCACGGGAGAGACACCTGAGGCTAAGCGTCCTAAGATGCCTGAGGATGTAAACTTAGAACATGACTCCTCTATGCGGACCTCCAATTTGGCAGCGGACCGACTTGACGAGCGGCGGCGTCTGGCTGCGCATGAAACTCAACAAATACTTATGACCCCGCTGTTGCCCCCGCGGAATGCCATTAGGAGATCCTTGTCCAGATCGCCGCTAGCATCCAGAATGCGTACCAGAACGAAGAACAGACAAGGATCTTGTGGATCGTCTTCCGGCGGCCTTTCTTTGAAAATGGGTTGCTGGGCCAGTGGGCAGCGGTGTTTAGCGTTAGCGGAGAGTATTTGCCCGGGGAATGTGCGTAACATGCAAGGTCCGTGCCGTCGACTGGTATGCGGAGGCTGTTCACTCGTATGCCAATTTTGTAATCTCAGTTTGCTTTGTTTTGAGTGCATGACGTGAAAGAGCACAATTGTCCTCATATTGCTCTTTTAGAAAGGTAGCAGTCAGAGGCTGAGAAAAGGATAGCCAATGAAAACACACATCATGAGGAACTGGTTGTGCAAGCTCGTATGATTAAAGCTCAGACGGATGAGCAATTCTGGATGGTTCACAACAAGGAGGATACTCTTCTGCACACAACGCAGCAGGCACATTTGGGCAGACCGGCAGCATCGGAAACAGCTCAATTGACTCTGATTGGAAACGGAAAAACAAAGGAAGGAATTGGAAAAGCTAGCAGAGCAAAAGATAACGAACACAAAAAACCGAGAAGCGGGGGAAATAGCTGTGAAGGAAGCACACATTCGTCAACTTCTGCAGAAGGTGGAGATGGAGGCAAGAAATTCTCATCGGCCAGCGGGAAATGAGATACGTGCGAAGGCCGTGCAAGCGGCCGCCCTTGTCCATCATGCGAATGAAGAAGCAATGGCGATCGTACAACAAGCGAACCTTCGAGAGAGCACAGCTACCGACCAGGCAATTACTGAGGATCTTGCCAAGCAAAGAGAGGCACATAATGAGTTGATTGTTCTTCGGGAAGCTCGTGACACTACCAAGCCGAACGGTGGAGTGGTGATGTCTCTGCCGCGGACTCAATCCGTAGTACAGGCTGACCCTGCTATAATTCCACTCGCTGCTAAGACACAAACAAAGGCTTGTTCGTCGGGGAGTGGTAGGTCGGGCGGACTGGCAGGCTGGCGTTCGAGGCAACCACAGCTGCGTGTCGCTGTAGCTCCAGGGGAAGCACACGTGTGTCACTTTTGCCAGAACGTGTAGAAGTAAAATTGTGCCCAACCTTGCCATGTCGTGATACCCATACCTATACGACCACCCTTCGGGTGATAAGGAGGTTCGGGGGGGAACCAACATCTCACTCGATCGGTCTCACAATCGATCTCACTATCGATCTCACTATCGGTCTCGCTCGATCGATCTTCCCCGATCGATCTCACAATCGATCGCACTCGATCTATTTCATTCGATCGATCTCACAATCGATCTGACTATCGATCTCACAATCGATCCCACTATCGATCTCACAATCGATCTCGCATTCGGCCTGACTATCGATCCCACGATCGATATCACATTCGATCTCACAATCAACGCCATCATCATCATGAAGGCCATCGCCATCAACGTCATCAACATCATCATCATCAGCATCATCATCATCATCATCATCATCATCATCATCATCATCATCGGGACACCATCATCATGATTACCACATCATAATCATCAACATCATCATCATCGACATTATCATCATAGGGACACCATCATCGTCACCATCAACAGCATCAACATCATCATCATCATCATCATCGGGAAATCATCATCATCAGCCTCGGAACACCGACATCAGCACAATCAACAGATCATCGTCATCATGAACAACATCTTCAACATCATCATCATCGGGACACCATCATCATCAACATGATCATCAACCTCATTATCGTCATCATCGAGACAACATCATCATCGTCACCATCATCATTATCACCATCATCATCTTCACCGGGACACCATCATCATCAACATCAGCATCATCATCGTCGGGCCATCATCATCAAAATCAGCATTAGCACCTCATCATTATCCTCATCATCAGCATCATCGTCATCATCATGGGGACACCGTCATCATCATCAACATCATCATCTTCATCGGGACACCATCATCATCACCATCGTCAACAGCATCATCATCAACCTCATCATCACCATTATCATCGGGACACCATCACCATCATCTTCATCATTCTCAGCATCATCGTCATCTCGTCATCATCAGCATCATCATGATCATCAACATTATCATCATCGGGACACCATCATCATCAACAACATCAGCATCATCAACATCATCATCATCGGGGCACCATCGCCATCACCACCATGGCCATTATCATCACCATCATCATCATCATCATCAACATCGTCATCATCATCATCATGATCATCATCATCATCATCATCATCATCATCATCATCATCATCATCATCATCGGGACACCATCATCATCACCACCATCACATCATCATCAACAGCATCATCGACATCACCATCATCATCATCATCATCATCATCATCATCATCATCATCGGTGCACCGACGGGACACCTGCAGGACACCGGCGGGACACCGCGGGCCACCGGCCCCTGGAGAAGAAACATTTGGTCCGGCCGCGCCTCAGCCGGAGGCGGGACACCGGCGGGCCACCGGACCCCGGAGAAGAAACATTTAGTCCGGCCGCGCCTCAGCCGGAAGAGACTTTCTTCTCGCCCGCCCACGCAGCTTCGCCTCGCCCGCACGTACGGCACGCACAAACACGAAACCGAAACCGATTTCCCGGTAGGGGGGCTCTCCGTTCCACTTCGATCTCACCCCCTCACCTCCGATCGACTCCGTGACTAAGCGATGCAAGCAAGGCATCTGGGACCAGTCGGAAGCCGAAGCAGACGCTGCCCCAAATACGTCAGGAGGAGGAACGTTGCCGTTCTCAACAATGGGCAGAAAAAGCAAATACGCATGACTAATTCATGAATGTACGTGCAGAACGACAAGACCTCGAGAAAGCTAAGCAAACTGAGGTGAAAGAAGACAAGTCGGGACTTCCTGCTTTGAAAAACGTTGATTCTACTTCCCAAGGACATTTGGAACAACGTTTTCGCAAAGGACCGACGTTCTCTGAATTTCTCAAGCTGTCCGAAGATCCGTCGCCCGATCCGCCTGACGCTCCTGAAGAAACACCCGACCCGTCGCCGCCTGTTCATTGCTCAGCCTTGGGTGGAGGCGGCGGGGAGGAGGGCGTCCCGATGGCGGTGGTGGTGTGGGAGGAACCGGTGACAAGGACTATCGTGGACCCATGTAGGGAAGGCTTCGCAGATCAAATCAATGCCGATTCCCGACACGAACAGGCTTCGTTGAATGGAAGCTCCATGCGACGAGGGTGATCTCGCCAGCCTCACCCGACGTGACGGGAACAATGCATTGGATCACTCAAGCGTTAGATCCCGATGTAGATCCAAAGCTTCTGCGGAACTCCGGGAAGTATGAACGAACAAACACGACGATTGCTTCGGACGCTTGCTTCCGAAATTCTCCAAGATGAGGCGGAAGAAATATTTCCCACCTCAACAGATCCATCGCACCGTGCAGATTTCACGTATGGAATCTGACGCACATAATGAATCCCGTTTATTCACAGGACGCGAGATCATACGTTTGATCTGCCAGTGGCCTACTTTTCACGCAGAGCATTGCAGAACCATGGTGGTGCGAGATTTGTTGCACATCGTAAGCAATAGGAGCAAGACAGATGAGGATCTATAGCACTTTTACAAGGAGTGGCTGGCTTTGAATCGTGCGATGTACGGAGGCTCTGAACCATACGCTGAAGTGGCAGCGGCAATACATGAATAGTTGTATGAACAAGTGAAGGTAGTTCCGAATATGAAATGCAACATCACATTCTATGACATGAGAGGTGCCCAAGTCGGTACGGATGTCCAGACGGACAAATAGTTGCATATGAAATTGCACACGTTACGGACAAGTAGCGGCATCAATGTAATAGAAAATCTTGATCACCGAAAGAGGACTCCCAACAAAAGAAGAACAATCAAAGATGAAGGTGCTGCTCCAGGTCCTATTGACCCGAAGAAGTCATTGGGGAAATCCGCTGACAAGGTCAAGTATGGAAAGCTGAAGAAAGATATCACGTGCAAATGCATTACGCAGGAAGACGGTCGACGCCCGAATGAAGAGTTGGGATGCCTCTATAAACCCGTGAAGCCCTCAACAGCTCCCGCACCACAACCGGTTCAACTGGCTGTGAAGCCCAAGACAGGAAAACAAATATGAGAAGGGCAAAGGCGAAGGCATCAAAGACAGATCTACCACCCCTGGGTCCAAAGGCGCCAGGGGTTCGTCCAAGGGTCCCGCCAAATGGCGTCAACAGAAAATGGTTTCTTGTGCTTTCCCGAAAAGCAAAATGCTGAGGCCATCAGAACGATCCACCCTGCTACCGGCAGCACAGAAGTTGACTCCCGATGAAGTGTTACAACGTGACAAGTGGGAGCAGGCCAGGCTGCGCAGAAAGCAACTGCAAAATGTTCTGCACGCGCTCAGAAGCAAGCTGGGTCGGCTGCGGCTAATGTGGCCGAAGCAAATTCTGCGGCTGAGTTTGACGCTGGCAGTGAGAAGGGCAGTCAGAAAAAAAAACACCAGTAGCAAAGGGAATGGAAAGGGCGCTCATTGTTGGAATCTGACACATTAAAAAATGTCCCTTCGGAACCCGATGCCGATTCCGCGTCATCACTCCCGGACATCCGTGACATTGGCTACCGGGGGGCAATGGCTCGGGCACTCGCTTCGTGGGGTATGCTGATCACCAACATTTTAGCTCAATGGTTACGGCTGTGATTCTAGTCCGGCGTATACTTTGTGTTTTGACGTTTGCCCATCAATCTAGTCGACGACATCGTAGCAAAAGGGCCAGTTACGATCAGGACGAATAGCAGTCATGATGCTTGCCCAGCGCCGTTGAAATCTCGTACGTACGTATTCTGAGTTGCCAACCTGCACGGGCATGGATCATTGTCCAATGGTGTTAGCCATTCAGAGTCCACGTACCATGTGGGTTATGTTAGAGGCATGGATGCTGGTGAGGCTCAAGAGGGAGTCGGTCGGCCAGCTGTTCCCGTTCGAGTACGCGGAGCTGTCGAAGCACTTCGGGAACGCGGTGCGGGAGCTCAGCCTGGAGGCGATCGGCATCAACCACCTGTACCAGTGCAGACACGGCCGCGCCTCCCACGAGACTGCCAGCAAGAAGCGGGAGATCCAGGGCGTGCAGCGTCGCGGCCGCTGGGTGAACGAAAAGTCGCTCTGTCGCTACGAACAGGGCGGGCGGCTCAACCAGGTCCTCGGCCGCCTGTCCAAGGTCGCGCTCGAGCACGCGAAGCTGTGCTGGAGCCTGACTGGACAGCTCCTCTCAAGTGCGTGCCCGCCGCTGCCGCCCGTGCCCCACGGGGGCAAGTCGCCCTCGAGCTGTTCAGCGGGACGGGGCGGTGGGCGCGCGCGTGGCGGCAGACCGAGGGGCTGAGCAGCACCCGAATCTTCGAGCGGGACCTGTTTCATGGGGAGATGTACGACCTCACTCTCAGGTCCAACCAGAGACTCATCAAGGAATGGATCAACTCTGGGTTGGTATGCGCCGTGTGGATAGGTTTGCTTTGCTCCTCGTGGTCGATGGCCCGACGAGGGGGAGGGACAGGCCCGCCGCCGCTGCGCAGTGGTGATCACATCTTGGGTCTGCCCAACTTGAGTCCTAGAGATGCCCTCAAGGTCCTGATAGGCAACACACTGATGCAGTTCAGCGCCAGATAAGCAAATGTGATCGGCCCTTACGGGCCAGTAGAACTCTTTGTATCGTTGTTTTGGGCAGGAGCTGTGTGGCCACAAATGTTCTGGATCGTGTTGTGGCTTGACCACCTATCGCATGCAGCTCGTGCCCCACCGCCGCACTCGTAGTCGGAAGAAAACTTCATCTGGCCCAGCAGCGAGTGCGGGATGATACACACATAGATAGGTATATAGGTCTAGATGCACACACGTATATACACATACATGCATACACACACACACACACATCTAGTGGCCTTCGGCCCATCCCGCCACCTGGGCTGTGGGAGAGGCATCTTGGATGTTCGTTCGGATATCGTGGGATGCCCCTCGGGGCCTCTTGGAGGCAGTTTTGAAGCCTCTTGGGGGCTGTTTGGGGGCCTCTTTTTGGGCCCCTTGGTGGCCTCGTGGGGCCTCTTAGGGGGCTTCGCGGGGCTCTCTTGGGGGGCCTCTCGGGGCCTCCTGGGGGCCTCTTGGGACGGAACGTTCGAATTGTAGATTCGTGTTTCCCCTCTTGGGCCCCCCTTGGGGCCGTCTTGGGGCCCTCTTGGGCGATCTTGGTCGCCTCTTGGGCCGTTTGGGGCCCTCTTGGGCCGTCTTGGGGCCCTCTTCGGCACCCTGGAAACATTGTTCGGGCTCCGAATTTGGAGATCGCTGCATGCTGGCCGCAGAAGCTCATCTTGGGGCCCTTTTGGTCTGGGGGGTTTTCGGAGTTGCCTCAGGATGACATGCCCAAATCAACGTTCTCACATTTACTGTCTCACGAGCGTCCAGGACGGCCCAAGAGGCTACGAGCATCACTCCCAGATTGTCCCCGAGCCCCGCATCGAGGCCTAAGACGGCCTCCCCAAAGAGGCCCGGAAAAGGGAACACGACACGGCCCCAGGAGTACTCCCCCCCAAGAAGGCACTCGAGACCGCCAGTAGGCCCCTACGAGGCCCCAAGACGCCCCCAAGAAGCCCAGGATGCCTCAAGAGTCTCCAAAAAGGCTTCCAAGAGGCCCCTAAGAGACTCTTTCAGACGTCCTGGGGTCAATGTGGTCAAGGCCACTAGATACTCGGAATCAACTTCGAACCAATGCGGGGTTGCCTTTGTGACCAGCGTGCTCTTGGAGGAATTCATCCGGCCAGGCCACCCCAACTGCGGTCTGGCCATTGCAGCCAGCTGCATGATATTAGAGTCGAAGCCCTCCTTGTGTGTCATGGCAGCTGGGCAAGCATCGGGTCTAACACAGCCTCTGCACATTGCCAAGAACGCGAGAAGGGGAGTGCCATGGTCGTTCACTCTTTGAGTATGGGGTCTTTCGGCCAACAGTGGCCATGACGACGATTATGGGACGATGACGATGCCGATTTAGACATGTAGATGACGGTGACGACATTGGCAATGATTGCGATGGCAGGTGTTTGTTTTCTTAGTATACGCATGCGGAATCAATAAGCGTCTCGAGGGCTCCGGCTGGACTCATTCGAGTTCTGCTACTCGCGCCGGCGATGATGCCGTCGCTATGCGGGAACCAAAACGAACTTGACGGCAACAGCGGAGGCCGCCTCGGACCGCCCTGGCGCCCTCCCGGGGACGTGTTGGACTCGTCCTGTTGGAAGGGGGGGAAGGGATGACTGAGGGGGGGAGAGACAGGAGGAGAGAGGATGGGGAGGAAAGCGGAGGGGAAGGGCGGAGGAGGAGAAGCAGGATGGAGAGAAAATGAAGGAGGGGAGGAAGGAGGGAACTGACTGCAGCTGCGGGATGCGGGGGAGGCGGTGCGGCGAGCGGCGCTATCTCCGGCCTGCTCCCACGGAGACGCGCGAAGTCTTAAACAGCGTTCCGACCGCTTCCACGTTGATCGTGGCAATGTAGGGCAACTCCCCGCCGCATGCCCGTGGCAACGGCGCACGGGAGGCCCTGCACTTCGCGCGATGCAGCGCAGCACAGGCGGCAGCGCCCTGCAAGCCCAGTCCCCATGACAAGATGCCTCCGCAAGGCCTCGTCGACGCGGCCCTGTTTTTCTTGTTTAAAGCTCCACAGAAAGAAAGAGTCCTGGTGCAAAGCCGCCACGGATAACATCCTTTTACCCCTGTGTAGGGCCGCCACATAAAGAATCGCCGTGTGGTGGCCTAACAAAGTTCGGCAACCAGAGTGGAAACCCACGAACACTATGATACAATTATCCTGGCGAAGAGCCCAACCATATGCAGCTGTGAGTATCGCCGTTGTGGGTATCGCCTTCGGTGGATCTCTATATGTGGCCACGAAGCGCTTAAAGGGTGTGACGAAATTGGGCAAGGACGCATACGAGCGCAGCCGCTGGGACCTTCGGTGGGGCCCCGCATGGGGCACGGAACGAATGAGGGGCGTGCCGAAAAGGAGAGGGCCGCCATGCAAACGCAGCCACTGGGGCCTTCGGTGGAGCTCCCAATGAGGCCACGAAGCGCTGTACTGGGTGGGGGAGACGCATGCGAACTGCGCCACAGGAACCTTCGCTGGAGCTCCCCATGGGGCCACGAAGCGCTGTACTGGGTGGGGGACACGCATGCGAAATGCGCCACTGGAGTGGAGCTCCCTCTGGGGCCACGAAGCGTTGTACTGGGTGGGGGACACACATGCGAACTGCGTCAGTGGGACCTTCGGTGGAGCTCCCTCTGAGGTCACGAAACGCTGTACTGGGTGGGGGAGACGCATGCGCATTGCGACACAGGGACCTTCGGTGGAGCTGTACTGGGTGAGGGAGACGCATGCGAACTGC
This sequence comes from Prorocentrum cordatum, assembly GCA_963575745.1. Taxonomy (NCBI): domain Eukaryota; class Dinophyceae; order Prorocentrales; family Prorocentraceae; genus Prorocentrum; species Prorocentrum cordatum. The sequence goes on from CAUYUJ010015360.1 coordinate 818,904, forward strand.
GTCACTGGGACCCTCGGTGGAGCTCCCTAAGGGGGGGACGCATGCGAACTGCGCCACTGGGACCTTCGGTGGGGCTCCCCGTGGGGCCACGAACTGTTGTACTGGGTGGGGGAGACGCATGCGAACTGCGCCACCGGGACCTTCGGTGGAGCTTCCTAAGGGGCTACGGAGCGATTGCGGTGACGATTGTGATAAAGATGATGATGCGAATGATGATGATAATGCTGATGATACTGATGCTGATGGTGATGATGATGTTGATGCTGCTGATGATGATGGTGATGGTGATGATGCTGATGCGGATGCTAATGCTGATCATGATGATGGTGATGATGATGCTGCTGATGATGATGCTCTGGTTGCTGATTATGATGATGAGGATGATGATGATAATGATGATGATGATGGTGATGGTGATGATGATGATGATGATGATGATGATGATGATGATGATGATGATGATGATGATGATGATGGGGAGAAGGAGGAGGGGGAGGAGGAGGAGAGGAGAGGAACGCGGGGCGCTGTCTCTTGACAACGGGGACCCACCACCACAGGATGCTTGGGAACAAAGAACACATCATGTCCATTGGACACCACATCGAAATATTCGCCTGGCGAAGGACCCAACCATATGCAGTCGTGCGTACGTGAATATCTGCTTCGGTGGCGCTCCCAATGGGGCCAAGAACCCGGTGAGAGGTGCGCCGACATGGGTGCGGCGGGCACATGTGGACGGTGGCACTGGGGCCTTCGGTGAAACTCCCTATGGGGCCACGGCGCGTGTGAGGGGTGTACTGAAATTGGTGTGGGGGACGATGGGGCCACGAAACGTGTGAGGGGGGTGCCGAAATAGGTGTGGGGGACGCATGTGGACGGTGGCACAGGGGCCTTCGGTGGAGCTCCCTATGGGGCCACGAAGCGTGTGAGGGGTGCTAAAGAGGGTGCGGGGGACGCATGTGGACGGTGGCACTGGGGCCTTCGGTGGAGCTCCCTATGGGGCCACGAAGCGTGTGACGGGTGTGCCGAAATCGGCGTGGGGGACGCATGTGGACTGTAGCACTGTGGCCTTCGGTGGAGCTCCCTATGGGGTCACGAAGCGTGTGAGGGGTGTGCCGAAATTTGTGCGGGGGACGCATGTGAACGGTGGCGCTGGGGCCTTCGGTGGAGCTCCCTATTGGGCCACGAAGCGTCTGAGGGGGATACCGAAATGGGCGTGGGGGACGCATGTGGGCGGTGGTACTGGGGCCTTCGGTGGGGCCCCCTATGGGGCCATGCAACGTGTGAGGGCGTGCCGAAATTGATGTCGGGGGCGCATGCGGACGGTGGCACTGGAGCCTTCGGTGGAACTCCCGATAGGGCCACGAAACGTGTGAGGTGTGTGCGGAAATGGGTGCGGGGGACGCATGTGGACGGTAGCACTGGGGCCTTCGGTGGAGCTCCCCATGGTGTCACGAAACGTGTGAGGGGGAGGCAGCAATATATACATATATGTATGTATGTATGTATGTATGTATGTATGTATGTATGTATGTATGTATGTATGCATGTATGTATGTATGTATGTATGTATGTATGTTTGTATGCATGCATGTATGTATGTATGTTTGTATGCATGTATGTATGTATGTATGTATGTAGGTATGTCTGCCTGTCTGTCTGTCTGTCTGTCTGTATGTATGTATGTATGTATGTATGCATGCATGCATGCATGCATGCATGCATGCATGCATGCATGTATGTATGTATGTATGTATGTATGTATGTATGGATGGATGTATGTATGTGTATATATATATATATATATATGTGCTTTTTTGGGGGGGGGCGCATGTGGACGGTGGCATCGGGGCCTTCGGTGGAGCTCCCTATGGGGCCACGAAACATGTGAGGGGTGTGTCGACACGGGTGCGGAGCATGCATGTGGACGGTGGCACTGGGACCTTCGGTGGAGCTCCCTATGTGGCCACGAAGCGTGTGAGGGGGGTGCCGAACTGGGCGTGGGGTACGCATGTGGACGGTGGCACGGGGGCCTTCGGTGGAACCCCCTTATGTGGCCACGAAACGTGTGAGGGGGGTGCCGAAATGGGTGTTGGGGACGCATGTGGACGGTGGCACTGAGGCGTTCAGTGAAGCTCCCTATGGGGCCACGAAGCGTGTGACGGGTGTGCCGAAATCGGCGTGGGAGACGCATGTGGACGGTAGCACTGGGGCCTTCGGTGGAGCTCCCTATGGGGCCATGCAACGTGTGAGGGGTGCGCCAAAGTGAGGGGGGTGACGGGAGCACGGAGGATCGGTGGGAGGGGGGGAGGAATAGGAGGGGAGAGGAAGGAACGCGGGGCGCTGTCTCTGCAGGACGAGGACCCAACACCACAAGATGGTCAGGAACAATAGACAAGCAACAACAATGATGTGTATTTTACGTGTCTTCCCTTGTTTGCATTTGTTGTCGCTCTGCTGTCACAATCCTCTGCCGTTCTTCATTGTTTTTCGCTGTGCTTTCTTTGTTTTCCTTGCATTCCCGTGGCTCAGGGCGACCCTGGGGAGCCCTGGCTGGGTGGCCCTGGGCGGCCTTCCCAAGGCCACTGTAATTTATGAGAAACAAAACACTAACACACGCAACGACACATAAACATAAACAACGGCGTGTCCGTAGTGTGTTGTCAATGTATGCATATATAAATATACATATGCATATATATATATATAGGTATGTAAGTAAGTATGTATGTATGTATGCACACATGCATGTATGTATATGTATATGTATATGCATGTATATATATGTATATGTACTGGTGCAGGTATTTGCAACGATGTGTATATAAAAATGTACTTTGACACAACTGTATGTATATGTATATATATATACATATGTGTATGTATATATATATATATATATATATATGCATCCGCCGGCTCTCTAGCGGGACCATCAGGTTGCGAGGCTTAGGCTTGCTGCTCCCTGCTCCAATTGCAGGTTCCAATTTCCATTGAGATAATTTCACTACCTGCTTCCTATTGTAAATTGGCGAAATCCGCGCGAGGGGGCCGCTCGGTTACTACGCCCAGATCGCGTGCTCAGAATTCCCGGGGGAACGTGGGACACGTAAAATTATCCTGGCGAATGACGCAACCATATGCAGTTGTGGGTGTCGCAATTGTGAATATGTTCTTCGGTGAAGCTCCCTGTGGGGCCACGAAGCGCTGCGCTGGGTGGGGGAACGCATGCGGGCGGTATCACTGGGGCCGTCGGTGGAGCTCCCTATGGGGCCACGAAGCGCTGTACTGGGTGGGTGAAAATGCCAAATAGGGTGTGTGAGACGCATGCGGGCGGTCCAACTGGGGGCTTCGGTGGAGTTCCCTATGGGGCCGCGAAGCGCTGCACTGTCTGGGTGGGAACGCATGTCGGGCAGTAGAACTGGGGCCGTGAGTGGAGATCCCTATGGGGCCACGAAATGCTGTACTGGGTGGGATGCCAAATTGGGTGTTCCGGGATGCGCGTGGACGGTGGCACTGGGGGTTCCGGTGGAGCTCCCTATGGGGCCACTACTGGGTGGGTGAAAATGCCAAATTGGGTGTTCCGGGACGCATGTGGAACTGGTGGCTTCGGTGGGGCTCTCTAGCGGGCCGCGAAACGCTGTACTGGGTGGGTGAAAATGCCAAATTGGGTGTTCCGGGACGCATGCGGACGGTGGCACTGGGGGCTTCGGTAGAGTTGCCTATACGAGTCGCTGTACCGGGTGGGTGAAAATGCCAAATGGGGTGTTTCGGGACGCGTGTGGACGGTGGCACTGGGGGCTTCGGTGGAGCTCCCTATGGGGCCACGAAGCGCTGTACCGGGTGGGTGAAAATATCAAATGGGGTGTTTCGGGGCGCATGCGGACGGTGGCGCTGGGGGCTTCGGTGGAGCTCCCTATGGGGCGACGAAGCGCAATACTGGATGGGTAAAAATGCCAAATTGGGTGTTTTGGGACGCGTGCGGACAGTGGCACTGGGGGCTTCGGTGGAGCTTCTTATGGGGTCACGAAGCGCTGTACTGGGTGGGTGAAAATGCCAAATTCGGTGTTCCGGGATGCATGCGGACGGTGGAACTGGGGGCTTCGGTGGAGCTCCCTATGGGGCCACGAAGCGTTGTACTAGGTGGGTGAAAATGGCCAAATGGGTGTTTCGGGACGCGTGCGGACGGTGGCACTGGGGGCTTCGGTGGAGCTCCCTATGGGGCCACGAGTCGCTGTACCGGGTGGGTGAAAATGCCAAATGGGGTGTTTCGGGACGCATGGGGACAGTGGTACTGGGGGCTTCGGTGGAGCTCCCTATGGGGCCGCAAATCGATGTACTGGATGGGTGAAAATGCCACATTGGATGTTTCGGGACGCATGCGGGCGGTGGCACTGGGGGCTTCGGTGGAGCTCCCCATAAAGGCCGTGGTTCCGAGGTCGTTCGTTGTAGGGGGGGGAGCTGGAGACGTCGGGGAAGCGAGGGAGACGTCGCTGGCGGGTCGCCGTAGGGCTTTAAATCGGCCCCGAGACCCGCCCAGCCCGCCCCGAGGATGGTTACCAGCCGAGCCTCTTCGGGAGAGCTCGTGAACACCATCGTGCTCCAAGGCGGCCCCGAGGCCCCCCGCGAGCTATCCGCAAGCCCCCGAGAGGCACCCTAATACGGCCCCAATGCCCGCGCCAATTGCGGCTAGCAGCTATGCGTACGCCGAGCTGGCGTACGCAAATGTCCCGCACAAGTCTTGGAGCAGGGACCAGAACTGGGCCACGATCATGCAAACGGCCGAAAATGATTAAAACATGATGACCACGCGTCCGCAGATGCCCATTGTTCGAATACGAACAAGGGTCACTGCGGAATCATGCACGACGCATGCGAATTCTGAGTGGCTAGGGCTGCATCGAGGGCGCAAGCATCTCACCGCCTCACCTCTCCCTCCTTCTCCCCTCCTCACTCCTCAACCTCGCGCTGCTCGCTGCGAACATTCCGAGCTGGTACCACTAGCGTGGCCAGTGGTACTCGACTACGCTTGGGCGGATGCGCACAGGAGCGCGCGCCAGATCGTTGGGGTGCCCGTGCGCTCGCCCAATGGAAACCTCAGAGTGCGGCCGAGTGTAGCTTAGTGGGCACAGAGCTGAAAGAGATTGCTAAGCAACTGGAAGACAATGGAGAAATGTGTATATCTATAGAACACACATATATGCACACACATGCACTTTTTTATATACTACATATATACGTACATATATGTAAGCATATATGGCGCATGTTATGCACATGCTCGTGTGTATATGTATATTCCCCAATCAGTGCTTGCACTGAAGGGGTCCTCGCGGATGTTGCTAGAATTGGCGAGAGTGCCTCGCCGATTTTGGTGGCACGCTGGGTTCCTGGGTTCCCCGGTTCCGGGTTCCCGGGTTCCCGGGCTCCTGGTCATTGGTTCCGGGCCGATGGTTCACTACCGATCTCATTGTCGAATTCATTACGGATCTCATTGTTTCCCGGGTTCCTGGTTCTGGGTTCCCGGGTTCTTGATCATTGGTTCCGGGCCGATGGTTAACTATCAATCTCACTACCGATCTCACTGTCGAGTTCATTACGGGTCTCATTCAATGTTCCCCCAACAGTGCTTGCACTGAAAGGGTCCTCGCGGATGTTGAAGGATTTGGCCAAAAAACCCAGCCGATTTTGGTCGCACGCTGGGTTCCCGGGTTCCCGGGTTCCCGGTTCCGGGTTCCCGGGTTCCCGGTTCCGGGTTCTGGGCCGATTTCGGAGGGCGGCGAGGTTCCCGGGTTCCTGGGTTCCTGGTCGATTTTGTTCTCGATCGGTCTGGTCTCACCATCGATCTCATTACCGACTTCTCGATCAATCTCACAAGCGATCTCACTAGCGATCGCATGAGCGATCTCGCGATCGATCTCACTGAATCGATTTCACTCTCGGTCTCACGATCGGCCTTACAATCGTCCTCACTATATACTCCACTATCGATCACATTATCGATCTCACAATCGATCTCAAGATACATAGTATAAATTTTCAAATCATCCACCCATTGGGTTTTCTCAGGTGTGATATATATATATATATATATATATATATATATATATATATATATATATTCTCAGGTGATATATATATATAGAGAGAGAGGGAGAGATAGATAGGGAGAGAGAGAGAGAGAGAGAACAAAACAAGTCAGCCGACCCCCGCTTGCCGGGAGTGAAAAACGCGTGAGACACTTGGCTGTTCCCTTCCCCCTCTCCCCCTCCTCGGGGCCCCAAAATCGTATTCGAAGGGGGGGGGAGCGGGGGGAGGGGGGGGGGGACCGGGAACTCATCAACGCACCCCTGGGCCTCCAGAGCCTCCAAATCTACACTGCGTGGCCTCCAAGATGCCCAACATTCCCTCTAAGATGACTCGAGCTGGGCTCCGACGCGCCGAGGAGTCCCCAAAGACGACCAAGATGGCCTCAAGTCTGCCCAAGAGGCCTCAAAGACGCCCCAAGAGAGCTCGAAGACGACTCCCAAGGAGGCCTTAAGAAGCATCAGTCATCCCAATCAATCCATTGGGGAAACATGTATTTTCGGTGTATTCGTATTTTTGGTCTCAAGAGCTTCCAAGACGGCTCAAGAGGCCCCAAAGATATTTCCAAGACGGCCCAATAAAGAGGGCCCCAAGACGGCCCAAGAGGGTCCCAAAACGGCCCAAGAGGCGCCCAAGAGGGCCCCAACAGTGCGGCCCCCAAGGGCCCAAGCGAGGCCCGACATTCCGAGCCCTCCGCCCCAGGAGAACCCCCGAGACTGCAGGCAGGCGCGCAGGAAACCCCCTTAAGAGGCCCGCAGAGGCCCCCGAGAGAGGCCCCCAAGAGAGGCCCCCAGAGAGTCCTCAGCAGCCCCCCGAAGAGGCCTCGCCCGTGGACTTCTTCCCTCCCATGGGGGATCGGCGGCACGGCGTGGGCCTCCCGAGTCGGAGGAGGGCGAGAGAGAGGGAGAGAGAGGGCGACGAGCAGGTCACGCCAACCAACGCCCACACCCTCCACCTTTGAGCACTCTTCCACAGCGGCGATTGCGGCCGCGAGAGGCCCCCAGACCGTCCTCCGAATGGGCCACACGCCGCAAGAGCGCCCCAAGACGGCCCCAGACGCCCCCAAGAGGCCCCAAGAGGCCCCAACGAAGCCCAGTGCAGAAAAGGCCCCAAGAAACCCTCAGGACACCTCCAAGAGGCCGCAAAGAAGCTCTCAAGAGGCCCCGCAACGACTGGACTGCACGTGCTCCGGACGTGCACCCCGCGAAGCGAGAGGAATCAGAGAGGGCGAGAGAGAGAGAGAGGGCAAGAGAGAGAGAGAGAGAGAGAGACAGAGACAATGATGTTAGCCAACATCAGCCCGAATCAATGATGTCCTACAGACTATGCCGTGTAATCTAGGCGGTTCAATCAATGTGGTGCAATCTACGTGGTGCAATGCGTATGGTGAAATTGCTGCGGCACGAAGGAATGCTGACCCGTCACCGTGCCCTTGAGGCAGAAGGTGGAGTGTCCTGAGGTCCCTTGTCCGACCATTTTTTATCGCACAAAGCCATCAGGTACAAGACTGGTGCCCTCTGATCAGTCCAATCGGCTGCATCCCTAAGCCAGCACTCACAAGCTCGACACTGACAGCCACCGAAGAGAGGAGTACGAGGAGGACGGTAACTGAAACTTGCGCTGTGTGCGCATCAATCCCCACATGGTCCCGACGACCATTAATATAAAACCTCACACAGCAGCTCCAGACAGGAATACGCACATGGCATACCAAATTGAATCCAATGATTCGACGTGGCTGGTAGAAATCACGTCCACATTTCTGTCAGGCCAGAAGCTGAAGCGGGAACGGAAAGGAGGACTGGCGCGAGGGAGGAACGCAGAGGACGAGAGGGGGGGGGAAGAAACTGCTAACCTCACAACAAATAATTCGAAGAGCCTGGCAGGCCCGTGAGCACGGATTGCACATACTATTGCGCTAAATCTGGGTGCGAAGCACGCGCCAGAGTCAAGGTGCAGCAACATGAAATATACCAGGGCGGCCATGAGAGAACCAAACCACGTCCAGAACACTGTGCAAGCCTAAGGCGGAGTCAAGGAAACCAGGGCGGCGGCCTACAAGGTTGGACAGTGCCGGGTAAGGAAGTGGCCTCGGCCCGCATGCAACCGGTGCCAACGCACCAATTGCGAGAAAGAGCGAGGAGGAGAGGAGGAGGGACGACGGATGAAGGGAGGGGCAAAGGACGCCTGCACGCTCAGGTCGACCGATCTGGGCCTCCACAGCCACGGGCAGACCTACATACTAGGGGGATTGGCACCACGCAGCGGAGGAGCGGCGGGGCGGAGGAAAGCGGAGGCAAAGGAGAGGGGGGCGAGTGCTATGCCGGGAACATCAGCACCGTGCTACGGAAGAGGGGCGGGGCGGAGGGAGGCGTAGGAGAGGAGGGACAAGAGGGAGGGCGGGGGGAGGGGGGAACGCCCCTGCCGAGCGCTGAAATTCGTACCATTCTCACCGCTCGGCCAGGAAGCAGCTGCACGAGCAGCCGTGGAGGGACCAACGAGTCCAGCGCACGGTGTGCAGCCCCACTGCGCTGCGACCGTTTTGCAAAAAAGGCCGTGACGAGAGACGCCAACCCCCGTGGGGGGCCGCAAGCCCGCACGGAAGCAGGGGGCCGTCGTGAATGACGACGACGACGACGAGGACGTCGACGTCGACGTCGACAACCAACGACGACGACGACGACGACGACGACGACGACGACGACGACGACGACGACGACCAACGACGAACAACGAAAACGACGACGCCAACGACGGGGGAGGCGGGGAGAGGAAGGGAAGCACAAGCAAAAGGAGAGGGGGGAGACGGGAGGAGGGGAAAAATAACGGTCCCCTGCCCCTTTCCCCAGAGCGTGCGCCCCCCAGGGGGAGGCGGGTGGCGCGCGGCTGTCGTCGCCGCATGATTAGGCGGACGGCCAGCATACCAGGAGGGAGGGGAGGAGCCGACCAGCCGACGGGGAATGGGGGGCCAGCTCCGACACGGCAGAATGGGGCGGCTAGAGAAAGCGGAGCGAAAATTGCCCTGCGCGGTTGTCACCGGCGGGAAGGGCGCGTCGCCTCGACCAGGATCCGGGTCGCCCGGGCGTGCCCTGCAACCATGTCCACGATCGCCTGGTCGAGCATCTTGTGCGCTATTCCCGGCGTGCGCCGTGCTGTGTGTCGCCACCAGTCGTGCACCTTGTACACGGCGGCAGTGCGCAGGGCGCCCAGGGTAAGTTCAGCGGGCGGTCTGCGCGCAGCGCTGGTGCCTACTAGGAGGAACTTGGCGGGCTGGGCTGCGTGCGGGGCGGCCGCGGCTACGCGCAGCCCCAGACGTCGATGGGCGAATGAAGCCACCCGCCACAAGCACTAATAGTGCTCGATGGAGTCCTCCGCCCCCGCGTATCCGAATGTGCACATGGCGCCAGCCATGGGGCCCTCAGGCCAGCGTCGCGCTGTGACACAACCGTTCCACAGCGTTCGGAGGACTGCAGCCCAGACGCTTGGAGGCACCAGCGGGCCAAGATGCTGGAGCACCGCGCGGGCGCGGGACGACGCTTCAGCCGCCCCCACAAGCAACCCCCATCGTTTCATCCGGTGCTCCATCCGCGGGCAGATGTACACGTTGGGAAGCGGTTTCAACTCGCGGCGCAGTGCCCGTTGGAAGCCACGCTGGATTGAAGCCTCCACGGCTGCGCTGTACGGTCTGAAGGACCAGTGCGCTAGCAAGCGCTCCACTGCTGCGACCGAGGCGCCTGCGGCCGCGCACCGCGACACCGATGCATCAAGCTGGCTCACGAACGCTCTGTCGAACCAGTCAGTTCAAAGGCTCAGGCGGACCACCTCGTCGCTCTCCTGGCGCCAGCGGCGCAACTCGGCGGCGCGCTGGGAGACCCGCATACAGCCTTGCGCGCTGGCCTCGTAGCGTGCCACGCGGCATTGTGCAGCGGTCGACAACAAACGCAAACTCGGAAGGTATATCCTGATATTTGAAAGAAGAGAAAATAAATGCGGCGACGAGGCGGCGACGGAGAGCAGGGAACCGCCAGACCGCCAGCCAGGCCAAGACGGCGGGCGGCGACGGGGCGGCGACGGCGGCCACGTAGCCGCCAGATCGAAGACACGGCCCAAACGACGGAAGGTGAAGAGGCGGCGACGCGGCGGCGACGGCGGCCACATAACCGCCGGACCGGAGACGCGGCCCAGTTCCTTAGAACAGAAATCAGAAACCCTAAATGCGAGCACTGTTTGGGGAATCTAGACCCGTACGACCACCCTTCGGGTGAAAAGGAGGGAGGGGGGGAAAGAACCAACTGAGGACAACAACGATGATTGTGATGGTGGCGATGCTGGTGATGCGCTCCCGAATTAGCGACGGTACAAAACAACGATGCTGGAAACAACCTCGGTACGATCAGGGCACCATCGGGGCACCGCCATACCATCGAGACACCATTGGGACACCATCGGGGCACCGTCCAAGACACATCGGGGCACCATTGAGACACCACCAAAAAAACATCGGAACATCAATCGAAACGCCAACCGGTACAACACCAGGACACCACCAAGACACCATTGGAACACCAATCAGGGTCCCTGTCGGTACACCACCAGGACACCATCGAGACACCATCGAAACACCACTGGGGCACCATGTGGACACCAATCGGGACGCCAATCGGGAAGCCCACAAAACACCAATCGGGACACCAATCGGGACACCAAATGGGACACCAATCGGGACACCAATCGGGACACCGACCGGACACCGACCAAACACCGACGGCGGGACATCGACGGGACATCGACCGGACACCGACGGAACACCGACCGGACAGCGACGGGCCACCGACGAGACACCGACGGTGGGACACCGACGGGACATCGACGAGACACCGACGGGACACCGACGGAACACCGACGGCACGCCGACGGCACACCGACGGAACACCGACGGCACACCGACTGGACACCGACGGGACACCGACGGGACACCGACGAGACACCGACTGGACATCGACGGGGCACCGACGGGACACCGACGGGACACCGACGGGGCACCGACGGGACACCGACGGGACACCGACGGGGCACCGACGGGACACCGACGGGACACCGACGGAGCACCGACGGCACAACGACGGCACACCGACGGGACACCGGCGAGACACCGACGGGACATCGACGGTGCACCGACGAGACATCGATGGGACACCCACGGGGCACCGACGGGACACCGACGGGACACCGACGGGGCACTGACGGGGCACCGACGGGACACCGACGAGACACCGACGGACACAATGGCGGGACACCCCTGGCCACCGCCCGCGGACACCGACGGGACACCTCCGCGGGACACCACGGCGGGGCACACCTGGCCACTCCGGCCAACCAGAGGGGCGTTGTTTTTGTTTGGGGGGGGGTATGTTTTTGTTTGTCTTGACGCGCCGTAGCCACAGCGGAGTCATTCCTCTCGCCTGCCCACGCAGCTTCGCCTCGCCCACACGCGCGACACGAACCCGAAACCGAAACCGATTTCCCGGAGGGGGTCTCTCCGTTCCGCTTCGGCCTCACCCGCCAACCTCCGATATATGTATATGTATGTATATGTGTATCCGCCACCGTGCCCCAGTGGCACGAAGTGGAGTGCCTCCAAGCTTTTGCCGAATCCCTGGGGCCTCAATCGCCGATCCTGAGGATCTGGCACGGGCCTGGACCCCAAACTGCCAAATTCCCTTGGGCTCCCCGCACCTTCTCGCAAGTGTCTTTCGGGTCCAGGCGGGCCCCGAAACGGGCCAAGAGGGTACCGAGATGCCCCCAAGGCGGTCCAAGAGGGCCCGAATCGCCAATCAATCGGTTCAAGACACCCAAAATGGCCTCTAGTCGGTGGAAGTCCAAGATGTCTCCGGAGGCCTCCGAGAAGGCACCAGAAAGGCTAAAATCAGTGATGCTCCTCAGGTTGTTGAATGTTTTTTGGGTCCTCCACGTTTCGAGCCTCCGACGCCCCAAGAGTTTCCAAGAGGCCCCAAGACCGCTCTAAGACGGCCCAAGGGGCCCCCAAGTGGGCTCTAAGACGGCCCAAGAGGGTCCCAAGTGGGCTCTAAGACGGCCCAAGAGGGTCCCAAGACGGCCCAAGAAGCGCCCACGACGGTCCAATAGAGCCCCAAGACGGCCCCAGAAGGGCCCCAAGAGGGGGAAAACGAACCGAACATCCGAGCCTTCCGCCCTAAGATGCTCCCAGGTGGCCCCAAGAGGCCCCTAGAGGCCCCAAAGAGGCCAAAAAGAAGCCCCTAAGAGGCATCCAAGCACTCCCCCCGAGGCGTCAAAATTGCTCCAGGAGGCCCCGAGAGGACTCGACGAGATCCCAACGAACATCCTAACGTCCCCATACCCACAACCCAAGATAGCTCGAAACCCACTGTACATCCATATACATACATTAAATTAATTTACATTACGTTGCATTCCATTACATTACATTACATCACATTGCATTCCATTACGTTACATCACACTACATTCCATGACATTACATTACACAGCATTGCGCTACATTACATTACATTGCGTTATGTTACATCAGACTATATTGCACTACACTACAATACATTTCGTTGCATTGCGCTACATCCACAATATAATGCAATATATTACCTATACGACCACCCTTCGGGTGATACGGAGGCTCGGGGGGGAGGAAGCAACGTCTCACTCGATCGGTCTCACTATCGGTCTCACTATCGATCTCACAATCGGTCTCGCTCGATCGATACCACTCGATCAATCTCACAATCGATCTCACTCGATCAATCCCACCTGCCCTCTGGGCGTAGGTGGTTTAGGGAGTTTCATCTTCCAACCTCCTTCTTCCCCTTCGGGGAGGGGTTTACCCCTCCCCCTACCCCCTCCCCTGGACCTGGACGGGAGGTTTCGCGAGGTGTCGGACGGTACTTTTTCGCCCAGGATGGCTCCAAGAGCACCTCGGAGAGCCCAAGATGAGCTCCAAGATGCCTCAAGATAGCCTAGGATGCCTCAAGATGGCTCCGAAGATGCTCCAAGAGGCCCCAAGACCGCCCCAAGACGGCTCCAAGTGGCCACGGAGCCTCCCAAGGAGGCCTCCCAAGAGGCCCAAATCCTTCAAAAACCAAAGGAAAACCTATGATTTGTGCTTTCTCACCGTTGTGAATTTGGTGGCCTTCCGAGGCCTCAAGATGGCTCCAAGAGGGCCCAAGATGGCCCCAAGAGAGGCCCAAGACGGCCCCAAGACGGCCCAAAGAGCGCCCAAGAGCGCTCCAGGAGCGCCTCAAGAGGGGTCAAAGAGGCTATTTTAGGCACTTTCGAGGGGCAGGGCGAATCTGGACCCGCCCTTTCTTTGATCGATCTCTTCCAAGATGGCCCCAAGAGGCGCCCAGGAGGCCCCAAGAGGCCCCAAGATGGCCCCAAGATGGTCCCAAGATGGCCCCAAGAGGCTGCCAAGCGGCCCCAAGAGGGCCCCAAGCGGCACCAAGAGGCCCCCCCCGAGGCACTCAAGACGCCCAAGAGCCCCACTGGACCGCCAAGAGACCCCCCAGACATCCTAAGATGCCTCCAAGAAGCGCCGAAGAGGTATCCCAAGAGGCTCCGAGAGGCATTCAAGAGACCTCTGGCGTTTTTGCTCGCCCTCCTCTTCCTCCTCCTCAAGATGTCTTCCAGACGCTCCAAGAGGCCTCCAAAACAACTCCCAAGAGGCATCCTACGAGGGTCTTATCCTCCTCCTCCTCCTCCTCCTCTTCCTCCTCCTCCTCCTCCTCCTTCTCCTCTCCCCCCGACGACGACGACGACGATTCCTCCTCCTTCTTCCCCCTCTTGGGTACGACGATTTATCGAGCCCGTCCTTGATCAGGGCAGTTCGTCCCGCTGCCTTCTCCTCCTCCTCCTCCTCCTCCTCCCCCTCCTCCTCGTCCTCCTCATCCTTCTCCTCTTCTTCTTCCTCCTCCTCCTCCTCGTCCTCCTCTTTCTCCTCCTCCTCTCCTCCTCTCCTCCTCTCCTCCTCCTCCTCCTCTTTCCTCCTCCTCCTCCTCCTCCTCTTCCTCCTCCTCCTCTTCTTCCTCATCCTATTCGCCATCCTTCTCCCCACTCCCTCATCCATCCATCCGTCCATTCAGCGTCATCATTATCCTCATCCCTCCTTCGCTCGGTTCGGCTGTCCCCCTCTTTGCTCCCACACTTCCCTGGTCACATCAACTCGCCTGGGCGTCGTTTCTGGATGGGCTGGTCCCCTCCTCCCTCCTCCTCCTCCTCTTCCTCCTCCTCCTCCTCTCTTCTTCTCCATGGTCCCAAGATAGCCCCAAAAAACCCCCAAGAGGCCCCCAAGAGGGTCCCAAGCGGCCCCAAGAAGCTCCCTCGAGGCACTCAACACGCCCAAAAGTCATCCAGGACGGCAAGCGGCCCCAAGAAGCCCCCCCGAGGCACTCAAGACGCCCAAGAGCCCCCCAGGACGGTGAAGAGACCCCCCCAGACGTTCCAAAATGCCTCCAAGACGCGCCCAAGAGATATCCCAAAAGACGCCGAAAACGCATTCAACAGACCTCTTCCCTTTTTGCTCGCCCTCCTCCTCCCAAAGATGCCCCCCCCCCAGGCGCTGCAAGAGGCCTCCAAAACAACTCCCAAGAATCGCCCTAAGAGGCTATTACGTTCGTCCTGTTTTCTCCTCCTTTTCCTTGTTCTCCATGTCCCCCTCCTCATGTTCCTCCTCCTTCTCCTCCTCCTCCTCCTCTTCCTCATCCCCCCTCCTCCTCCTTATCCGCCTGCTCCGCCTCCTCCTCCTCCCTCCCCCCTCTTCTCCCCTAAAGAGTTTCCTCTTCCAACCCCCTTTCTTCCCGTTCGGGGAAGGGTTTACCCCTCCCCCTACCCCCGTCCCCTGGACCTGGACGGCGCTGATCGCGAGCGGTCAGAACGTCCCAAATGGCCCAATACGTGTCTGGATGGGCCCCCCTCGAGGAAAAAAGTGCTGCATGATGAGGGAGGGGAGGAGTGGGAGGGGGAGGAGTAAGAGAAAGAGGATGAGGAGGATGAGGAGGAGGAGGGGGAGGAGAAGGCAGAAGTAGAGGAGTGCGTGGAACGAAACTGCCACGCCTTCATTATTTTGCCAGGCTTGCTGCTCGCGGCTTTCTTAGCAAACGCAATGTCAAGAGTACGCCAATCTAGCAACGAAAAGATCGCTTTGGGCATTTCCTCGTTCGCCCACGGAGGGCTGCGCCGAGCGCGTTTTCTTACCTCCATCGGTGGGTGAACTACGGACGCGAGATGCCATCCAGTTTCGACGGCGCTTCGGCGACAAAAAGCACGGGGCAACTGTCTGCGGCTGTTTCGGCCGACGCAAGCGTAAGAGTATCATACTACAGCAATCAAAAAGACAGCGTTGGGCACTTCCTCATTTGGTCAGAGGGCTGCGCCGAGCGCGTTTTCTTACCGCGCGTCGGAGAACTGCAAGTCCAGCGTCTCTCGAGACGGCCCCATGCCCTCCCAAATGCTCAACTCCGAAGAGCGTGTCTTGCCGTGTCAAAAAAAAAAAACTGCGCCGAGCGCGAAATCAATGTGATAGATCGAGAGAGCTCCATCGACGCCGCGTGCCTAGGCGCCTCGCCCCCAAGCCTTTCTCCACCAGGCAGGCTGTGGAGTCAGACCGTCCAAGAACTTCCGCTCCTCGGCGGTTATCTTATTGTCGCTGCCCGGCCAACGCTGCTCACCAAACACGACCGGAACCAACGGGCACTTCGGTTGGTGGATGGGGCAGAAGCATTTGCAAATGTGCTTGCTGCCTCTCAACTTGTCACGCAGCTCTTTCACCCGCCTCTCCGCTGCCGCGCCGCACTCTTTGCACTCGAGCTTCGGCAGTGAATCGTATTTGTAATGGCTGAGCCTCTTTGCATCGAACTTCTTGGCCCCGAACTCGCACTTGCAGGTCCGGCAAGCGTAGGTATCCACGTCATCTGGGTGGTAGCCCAGACTGCGGCAGGGCTTGCACACCAGAGTCGTCTGCTCATTCTTGTGATGGAAGCGTTCATGCTTGGACCAGCTGTTCTGGTTATACAGCTGCTTGCAAGCACCGCAGCGCAACTTGTTCTGGCAGTCCTTGCACACTTTGCGGGAGTCCGGGCGCCGGACCCAATTCTTCAGCAAGTCCTTATCAAATCTGAGGCTGCCGAAGGTCTCGAGGCACTCCGCGCACTCGTGCTCCTCGTACTTGCCCGGCGTGCAACCACGCTCCACGCAGCTCGGGCGCACAAGATCTCGATTGGAATGCCGGTGATTCTTAATGACTTGCGCGTTCCACGTACCTGCCTCGAACAAGTTCTTGCAGGCCGAGCACCCGTGACAGCCTGCAATCAATCCCACCAGCCCTCTGGGCGTAGGTGGTTCAGGGAGTTTCCTCTTCCATCTTCCCTTCTTCCCTTTCGGGGAGGGGTTTACCCCTCCCCCTAACCCCCTCCCCTGGACCTGGACAGGGGGGGTCGCTGGTAGTTGGGAGCGTCCAAGATGGCCCAAGATGGCTCCAAGAGGGCCTCGGAGAGCCCAAGATGACCTCCAAGATGGCTCAAGACAGCCCAAGACGCCTCAAGATGGCCCCGAGGATGCTCCAAAAGGCCCCAAGACCGCCCCAAGACGACTCCAATCGACCACGTAGCCTCCCAAGGAGGCCCCCCAAGAGGCCAAAATGGCTCCAAAACCTAAGGAACATCCATGTTTTTTGCTTTCTCGCCTTTTCGCTTCCGATGGCCATTCGAGGCCTCAAGATGGTTCCAAGAGGGCCCAAGAGGGCCCCAAGAGGGGCCAAAGATGGCCCCAAGACGGCCCTAAGAGCGCCCAAGAGCGCTCCAAGAGCGTCCCAAGAGGGGTCCAAGAGGCGATTTTAGATGCTCCCGAGGGGGGGCGCTAATTGGGGGACACCCTTCCTTTGATCGATCACCTCCAAGATGGCCCCAAGAGCGCTCCCAAGGCTCCCAAGAGCGCCCCCAGAGGGCCTCAAGAGGCGCCCAGGAGGCCCCAAGAGGTCCCCAAGAGGCCATCAAGAGGCTCCCTAGACCCCCAAGAGGCCTCCAGAGGATCCCCGAGGCATCCAAGAATCCCCCAGGCGCTCCAAGAGGACTCCAAAACAACTTCCAAGGGACATCCTAGGAGGCTCTTGTGCACGTCATTGTTCTTGTTCCTTCTCATCTTTCTCCTCCTCCTCCTCCTCCTCCTCCTCCTCCTCCTCCTCCTTGTCGGCCCACTCCTCCTCCTTCTCCTCGACTTTCCCAGCCTCATCCTCCTCCTCCTCCTCCTCCTTTCCTCTTCCCTTCCTCCCCCTCCTCATCCTCCTCCTCCTCCCCCTCCTCCTCATCATCCGCCTATTCCCCCTCCTCCCTCCTCCCTCCTCCCACTTTTCCCACCTGCTGCCCCTCCTCCCCCTCCTCCTCCTCCTCCTCCTCATCCTCCTCCGACTCCTCCTCCATCCTCGCCCTCTTGGGTAAGACGGGTCCCCCAGCCCTTTGCTACTCTGTATGCTCCCTCACTTCCCTGATCACTGCAATTCGCCTGGGCCTCGTTTTTGGATGGGCTGGTGGGGATACGCGAAGCGTCAATAATTTCATTCGATCGATCCCACAATCGATCTCACGATCGATCTCACTATGGATCTCACTATCGATTTCACATTCGGTCGAAATATCGATCTCACATTCGATATCACAATCGACGTCATCATCATGATCATCATCAACATCATCGCCATCAACGTCACCATCATCATCATCATCGGGGCACCATCACCCATTACTTCATCACCATCATCATCAATATCAGCATCACCACCATCAGCATCATCGGGGCACCACCATCGTCACCATCAACATCATCATCAGCATCAACGTCATCGGGACACCATCATCATCATCATCATCATCGGAGCACCACCATCATCATTAACTCATCGTCATGGTCATGAGCAACATCATCAACATCATCATCATGTTTCGGGACACCATCATCATTAGCAGCACCATCATCACCACCATCACCAGCATCGGAACACCATCATCATCGTCACCATCATCATCATCATCATCATCGGGACACCATCACCATCATCAACATCAGCATCCTCATCACCATCATTGGGCAACCAGCATCAAAAACATCATCAGCACCTAATCATCATCCTCATCATCATCATCGGGACACCATCATCGTCATCATCACCACCATCACCAGCATCGGAACACCATCATCATCGTCATCATCATCATCACCGGGACACCATCATCGCCATCACCGTCATCATCAACGGCATCAGCATCGACCTCATTATCATCATCATCGGGACACCATGATCATCATCATCATCTTCATCATCCTAAAATCACCTGATCATCATCAACATCATCAGGGTCATCAACATCATCATCATCATCATCATCATCATCATCATCGGGACACCATGATCATCATAATCACCACATCACCACCAACATCATCAACATCATCATCGGGGCACCATCATCATCACCACCATCACCATCATCATCAACATCGTCATCGTCATCATTATCATCATCATCATCACCATCATCATCGGGAAACCATTATCATCACCACCATCACCATCATCACCATCATCGTCAACATCGTCAACATCGTCAACATCATCATCATCATCATCGTCATCGTCATCATCATCATCATCATCATCATCATCATCATCATCATCATCATCATCATCATCGGGACACCGACCGGACTCCGGCGGGGCACCGGCGGACACCGCGCGCCACCGGCCCCCGAGCGGGACACCGGCGGGAGACCGCGGGGCACCGCTTGCCGGAACGGAGACTTTTGGTCCGGCCGCGCCTCAGCTACAGGAGACTTCTTTCTCGCCCGCCCACGCAGCTTTGCCTCGCCTCGCCCGCGCGCGCGGCACGCACGAACACGAAACCGAAACCGATTTCCCGGTAGGGGGGCTCTCCGTTCCACTTCGATCTCGCCCCTCACCTCCGACATACATACATACATAGATACATACGTACGTACATACATACATATATGCATACATACATCCGTACATGCATACAAGCATACCTACACATGCATGTCTATTGAACTATCTACATCGATTCATTCCTATTAAATCTATGTATTACCCAGGACCCCACCCGCGCGGAACCGGACCCCCCGAATCCTGGGCCCCTGAAGCCCTCTGACCCCCCGGATCCGTGGCCCCGCAAGAGGCCCCCCAAGCGTTTCAGAGCTCGAGGAAGCTCTTGCTGGGCCTAGGCAACGGGCCCAAATCGGTCAGGAGGGCGACCGAACGCCTCCTCGAGGGCCACACGAGGCCCCAGACACCCACCAGACGCCCGAAGACGACCCAAAGAAAACCCCCAAGAGGCTTCCAAACGCAGGAAAACATGGATTCAGGTTTTTGTATGATTTTGGGAATGCCCTGTTCTTCGGTCTTCTGGGCGTCCGAGGCGCCGTCTCGGTTTCTGGACGTTCCCGACGGCTTTTCTAATTCAGCCGCGTATCTTTGCATTACATCACGTGTTAAGTGTGTTTTCTTTATTGTGTCGCCCATTTCTTTTCAACGGTATATATATATATATACATATATATATATATATATATATGTTTGTTTATTTAGTTAGTCTCATCCTTTTTGGCTCAATGTTTCGCTAATGTTCTGCCCCCGCCGTGAGCGGGCGATCGCTCTTTACCCAGACTAATCAGAAAGCACGCAGTGGTTCTAGCGAACTACTCCCAGAGCGTCACTGCAACGCTGCTCTGGAAGCTACCCCCAAACGCCTCAGACTCAGGCGTAATCCTTGCAAGCCTTCCCGAACGCCGCCCAAAACCATCCTTTAATCTCCCTCCTTCAACCTCGGTGCCCCACCCTTTTTTCCGTTATCCCTCTATCTCTCTGTCTCTGTCTCTTCTCTCTCTCTCTCTCTCTCTCTCTTTTTGTCTCAATGTTTCGCTAATGTTCTGCCCCCGCCGTGAGCGGGCGATCGCTCTTTACCCAGACTAATCAGAAAGCACGCAGTGGTTCTAGCGAACTACTCCCAGAGCGTCACTGCAACGCTGCTCTGGAAGCTACCCCCAAACGCCTCAGACTCAGGCGTGATCCTTGCAAGCCTTCCCGAACGCCGCCCAAGACCATCCTTTGATCTCCCTCCTTCAACCTCGGTGCCCCACCCTTTTTTTCCGTTATCCCTCTATCTCTCTGTCTCTGTCTCTTCTCTCTCTCTCTCTGTCTCTCTCTCTCTCTCTGTCTCTCTCTCTCTCTCTCGTCCTCCTCCTTATCCCGTTCCTCCTCCTCCTGGGGGCTTAGAAAACTTGGCCAGGCGTTGGTTTTTCTGGTTTTGCTGGTCTGGGAGCTCAGAAAACCTGGCCAGGCGTTGGTTTTTCTTGTTTTTCTGGTTTGGGAGCTCAGAAAACCTGGCCAGGCGTTGGTTTTTCTGGTTTTTGTTGTCTGGGAGCTCAGAAAACCTGGCCAGGCGTTGGTTTTTCTGGTTTTGCTGGTCTGGGGGCTCAGAAAACGTGGCCAGGCGTTGTTTTTTTTTCTGGTTTTTCTGGTCAGGGAGCCCACAAAACCTGGCCTGGAGGTTGGGGGCTTGCGAACTACTGCCGTCGGACCAGAAAAACCAGAAAAACCAACGCCTGGCCAGGTTTTCTAAGCCCTCAGACCAGAAAAACCAGAACAACCAACGCCTGGCCACGTTTTCTGAGCCCCCAGACCAGAAAAACCAGAAAAACCAACGCCTGGCCAGGTTTTCTGAGCTCCCAGACCACAAAAACCAGAAAAACCAACGCCTGGCCAAGTTTTCTGAGCTCCCAAACCAGAAAAACCAGAAAAACCAACGCCTGGCCAGGTTTTCTGAGCTCCCAGACCAGAAAACCAGAAAAACCAACGCCTGGCCAAGTTTTCTAAGCCCCCAGGAGGAGGAGGAACGGGAGAAGGAGGAGGACGAGAGAGAGAGAGAGAGAGACAGAGAGAGAGAGAGAGAGAGACAGAGAGAGAGAGAGAAGAGACAGAGACAGAGAGATAGAGGGATAACGGAAAAAAGGGTGGGGCACCGAGGTTGAAGGAGGGAGATCAAAGGATAGTCTTGGGCAAACCACCGCGGCTGTGGGCAACGATGTTCAGCGAAGCCTTTCAAAACGATCGGTCTCAAGACAACACAAAAACGACGGGAACGTTCAGAAACCGAGACGCCTCCGAGGCCGCCTGGGGGGCTCGAAAATCGCTCCAAAACCATCCGAAAGGGCTTCCAGGCAGTCCAAGAGAGCCCCAAGAATGCACAACAGGGTTCCAAAATGGTCTAAGAGAGCCCCACGACGGCCCAAGATGGCCCTAAGACACCCTCCGAAGCATTCCAAATCGTGGCCCGGTAGTTCAAGGCGACCGCGGTTGGAGGCAGGGTGGCCCGATGAAGCCCCCATAGGCCCCAGAAAATGTGTATGTGTATGTATGTATGTCTGTCTGTCTGTCTGTCTGTCTGTCTGTCTGTATGTATGTATGTATGTATGTATGTTTGTATACATGCATGCGCGTATGCATGTATATATGTATGTAGCTGTATTAATACAAGGAGTACATCTATACATAGAACAAGCACCCTGTAAGCCTCTTGGACCCCCTGGACTAGTACGGCAGCCTTCAGATAATCATTATATACACATGCATATCCATGTATGTATATGTATATATACATATATATACATATATGTATATACATATATGAATATGTATATTTATGTGTATATATATACGTATATATACATATATACACTAGAAACACGCGCGCTTCGCGCGCGCTTAGGTTCCAGTCACAATTGCGCCCACTCCTAGCATTGGCAATGCCGCCACGGCTACGACTTCTTTTTGCGCCATCACCGCGTTCACGATCACTTCCGATTCCATGTCCATTCTGGACCACCTTTTGTACGACGATTGCACTTTCAGCGACCATTGTAACGGCCATGCGTTCAATCTCCGCCTGTACCATCACCAATACCACGACCATTGCCACTGCCACTGCCGCGACCACCACGACCACCATCATCACCACCACGGCCAGTGCCACCGCGTCTACCATCGTAATCATCACTAGCACCACATCGGCGCACGAACTGCAGTCATCTCCACCTGGACCCCATCCGGGGCTGTCCTGGGTGAGGAGAAAAAGGTCGGCACGCCCGCCCCTTCGTGTCGGGTTGCCACCATCCTTTTTTTGTGGGCCTGGGGCCGGTTCAGGGGCACCGGTGGCCGAGAACGGCCGCAGGAAGCGAAGAGTTGCCCAGAAGCTTCGGGAGCAGCAAAAGTACCCGAGGGCGTCCGGTCAGAGGGTTGTGTGGGGCCTCTTGGGGGCCTCTCGGGGGTCTATTGGAGGGTTCTTGGGAGCCTGTAGGGGCCGCTTGGGGGCCCCCTGGGGGCCTCTCGGGGCCGAGGGCCCGCAAAGTCAATCGGATCCCCTGTCTTGGGGACCTCTTGGGCCGTCTTGGGCGGCTCTTGGGCCGTCTTGGGGGCTCGCTTGGAGGCCTCCTGGGCCGTCTTGGGGCTCTCTTGGGCCGTCATGGGGCTCCCTTGGGGGCCTTTAGGGCCGTCTTGGAGCTCTCTTGGGCGCCTCGAGGGCCGTCTTGGAGCGTCGGAAAACCGGAAAAGCGAGAAAGAAAAAACAATGAAAAACCAATGAACATCAACGATTTTAGCTTCGTCGGGCCATCTCGGAACGCCTCTCAGAACTCTCTTGGAGCCGTTTGGAAGTCTATTGGGCCGTCTATTTGCCCTCTTGGGCCCATCTTTGGCCCTGTTGGGGCATCTGGGCCGTCCTGGAAGGGTTTTGGAGGCTCCCGGGGAGCTTCTGGGGGCGTCTTGGAGCTCTCTGGGGCGGTCTGGCGTCTCCAGAAGCGTTTCGGGGCCATCTCAGGAGCGCCCTAGAGGCCACGTGCCCGCATGCGCTGTCGTGGTCGCGGCCCCGGGCCCCCGGCCTCGTGCACATATATATATATATACATATATATATATATGTATATATATACACATACACATACACATATACATATACTATACCTATACATATACATATACATACACATACACAACTACATACACACATACATATACATATATACATATATACATATATACACATATACAAATATACATTTATACATTTATATATATATACATACATGTATCCATGTATACATATATCTATATACATATACATGTATATATATGTATATATACATGTATATATACATATATATATATATATATATATATATATATATTCACACACATCTATAGCTATACAAGTGGCACGTGTGTGCCCAGGCTCATACAACAAGCTGAAGGGGCGTTTGAAGCAGGAGTGACATGCATCAGCGAAGTCGCACTCGAGCGCAAGTGGGGTTGCCACACCTTGCGATGTGTGTACCAGGGCCCCCCAGGAAGCCTCAGGAGGCCCGACTTGGATACCAGAAGAGGCTCCAGGAGGCCCCAGGATTGTGAGTGTTGTGTGTGTGTGTGATGTGTGCTTTGTGTGGTGCGTGCTTTTTGTGTGTTGTCGGTGTGTGTGTGTGTGTATGTTATGTTTGTCTAGCGTGTGATGTGTTGGGCGTGATTTGTGTCTCTGTGTGTGCATGTAGTTCTGAAGCCCCAGGAGGCCCCAGGAGGCCCCAGGCGGCCTCAGCAGGCCCAGGAGAACTCCAGGAGGCTCCGAGGCGGGGTCTGGGGTACCAGAAGGTCCAGAAAGCCCCAGGAGGCCCCAGGAGGTTCCAGGAGGCCCCCAGGAGGCTCCGAGGAGGGGTCTGGGGCTCGATTTTGGGAGGATGTCTCAGGCGAAACCGCCATTCTCTGAGAATCGGGGTCAACATTATTGAAATTACCATGTGTGTTTGAAGGTTTTATGTTAAAATGTTGAAATTCCCATGTGTTTTTGGACCCTGACGTCACGATCTGCGTGAGGGGTGCCACCAATTTTAGAATTTCGAGGATGTCCCGAGCGAAACGGCCAGAACAATCGCGAACGACGTGCGCATTAATCGCCTCTGAGCTCTACTCCCTCGGAGAGGTGCGTATGAGAACACATTTATACAGCTATACACACATACAGTTATATATGTATGTATATATATGTATATATATACACACATTTATATATCTGGGAGCTGCTCGGGGGCCTCTTGGGGGGTTCTTGGAGGTGTCTGGGGCTGCTTGGGGGCGTCGTGGGCGTCTCTTGGGCCACCTGGGGGCCTCTTGGGGCCGAGGGTCCGAAACGTCCATTCGGATCCCCCCCGTCTTGGGGGCCTCTTGGGCCGTCTTGGGCGGCTCCTGGGCCGTCTTGGGGCTCGCTTGGGGGCCTCCTGGGCTGTCTTGGGGCTCTCTTGGGCCGTCATGGGGCTCCCTTGGGGGCCTCCTTGGGCCGTCTTGGGGCTCTCTTGGGCGGCTCCAAGGGCGTCTTGGAGCGTCGGAAATCTGGAAAAGCGAAAAAGCAAACAACATGTCAAAAACACATCAAAATCAACGATGTTGGCCTCGTGAGGCCATCTCGGATCGCCTCTCGGAGTTCTCCGGGGGGGTTCTTGGAGGCCTGTGGGGCTGCTTGGGGGCCTCCTGGGCGCCTCTTGGGGCTCCTGCGGGCTTCTTGGGGCCGAGGGCCTGCACAGTCCATTCGGGTCCTCCCCGTCTTGGGGGCCTCTTGGGCCGTCTTGGGCGGCTCTTGGGCCGTCTTGGGGCGCGCTTGGGGGTCCCTGGGCTGTCTTGGGGCTCTCTTGGGCCGTCATGGGGCTCCCTTGGGGTCCTCTTGGGCTGTCTTGGGGCTCCCTTGGGGGCCTCCAGGGCCGTCTTGGAGCGTCGGAAAGCTGGAAAAGCGAGAATGCAAAAAACATCGTAAAAACCAATGGGAATCAACGATTTTGGCCTCGTGAGGCCATCTCGGAACGCCTCTCGAAGCTCTCTGGGGGGGTTATTGGAGGCCTCTAGGGCTGCTTGGGGGCCTCCTGGGCGCCTCTTGGGGCTCCTGGGAGCTTCTTGGGGCCGACGGCCCGACAAAATTCATTCGGATCTCCCCGTCTTGGGGGCCTTTTGGGCCGTCTTAGGCGGCTCTTGGGCCGTCTTGGGGCCCGCGGGGGGGCCCCCTGCGCCGTCTAGAGGCTCTCTTGGGCCGTCATGAAGCTCCATTGGGGTCCAGTTGGGCCGTGTTGGGGCTCCCGTGGGAACCTCCAGGGCCGTCTTGGAGCGTCGGAAAACCGGAAAAGCGAGAAAGCAAACAACATCGAACAAACACATGAAAATCAACGATTTTGGCCTCGCGAGGCCATCTTGGAACGCCTCTCGGAGCTCTGTTGGGGCCGTTTCAAAGTCGATTGGGTCGTCTATTTGCCCTCTTGGGTCCATCTTTGGCCACGTTGGGCCCATCTAAACTTTCCTGGGGAGGCTTTTGGGGGCTCCCCGGGGACTTCTCGGAGCGTCCTGGGCCTCTCTGGGGCGGTCCGCCGCCTCCAGGGGCGTCCCGGGAGCGCCCCAAGAGCCCCGGAACCCCCATGCGCACCCGAGGTCGCGGTCCCGGGCGCCCCGGTCTCGTGCACGGGGATATATATATATATATATATATATATATATATATATATAGCACACGGCTATATATTCATATATAAGGCACACTCATATGGTTGCGCAGGTCACAGGGCTCCACAGGCTCTACACACAAGTGGGTTTCGAACACCTTGGCTCCACAAGCACAAGCTCCCACAGGCACACACAGAATCCCACCAGCCATTTGTGAGCGTAGGTAGTTGGATAAAATCGTTCGCCCAACGTTCTACTTTTCCTTCGGGTAGAAGTTCACCTATCGCGATGATTTACAGCGTCCAAGACGGCCCAAAACGGCCCCAATACGGCCTCGGCTAAAACAAGATGACCTCCAAGAACGTGCACGATGCTGTTTTCGCGAGGGGTAGATCGCTCTCTCGACGCCCTCGACGAGGCGCGGCCCACAGAAAGCATCCTGGGGCAGATGAGCGTCCAGGAGTCCAAGGAAGCATCGAACAACTCCTCATGGAAAACGCAGGCGCGGCGGTGGAACTAGTCGCGCATTTGGTTGCAGCGCGAGTGCATTAGCATGGAAAACACAGGCGTGGTGATGGAATGTGTCATGCCAGGAGTTGCATGGATGGAAGCGTGACGATGGAGGCGTACACGCGTGTAGGTTGGGCACGTCAGGAGTCATGGTCCGTTGAATCAAACAGTTGATCGTGCAGGCGCTCAGTCATCGGTTGAGGCGTGTTGAGGGCGGTGGGCCGGTGGAGGAGGGGTGCTGATGGAATGCGTGAAGCGTTGGCAAATGTAAAGGATCCGGCAGTGCATGGCCGAAGGCTGTAAAATGCTGCTACTGCAAGCTCCGAATCATTTGGCAACGCTGAAAGCAGTTTTCCTTCCACCTCCCTCCTCGTACTCCTCCTCCTCCTCCTCCTCCTCCTCCTTCTCCTCCTTCTCGTCCTCCTCCTCGTCCTCCTCCTCCTCCGCCTCCTCGTCCTCGTTCTCGTCCTCCTCCTCCTCCTCCTCATCCTCCTCCTCCTCCTCCTCCTCCTCCTCCTCCTCCTCCTCCTCCCATTCGGCGACCCTTAGGGCAATACCTAAAAATCTTTCGTGTACAAGCCTCCTGGGGCGTGTTGTTGGGTCTTTTGGGTGGGCAGCCCGTGTTTGCGAACGCTTCTTGGCGGGCTGTTGGGGTGCACGGTCGGGAATCGTATATAATTACCTTTATGGGGGGGAGGGCCCGACAGTGAGCGTTTTTTAATTCGGCGTTTCGTCATTGGGCGGAAAGGCGGGGGAGGGGGGGGTCTGGCTCCAGACCTCTGCTTAGTGCGACTGTTTGCAAGAGTGCTGCCTCCGGGGGAGAGGCTGCACCTGCTTGAAACAGGCGCCAAAAACAGCCAAGATCTACTCCATGGGGGGGGGAGGGGGGGTGCGAGGGCCCGCGCCGATTGGCAAAACAATGAATAACAAAAACGATCACTAAGCCGTCTCGGGGACGGCTTGGAAGCATTTTTGGTTGCTCTTTGGCCTCTTTGGGGCCTTTCTTTTGTCCTTCCTTTTTGACCCCTGGGGGCCTCTTGGAGCCTCCGGGGGGCATCTTGGGGGTCTGTTGGCGGCCTCGGGTGCCTTCTTGGGGCGGAGATCTCGAAATGTCAGCTCGGGTTCCCCCTCTTGGGTTCGTTTTGGCACCATCTTGGGCCGTGTCCGGGGCTTCTTGGACCCTCTTGGACCGTCTTGTTGGGGCGATGTTGGGAGCATCTTGGGTCGCCTAGATTATGTTCAAGCTGAACAAGTGGGTATGCATGTACGCGATTGCCTCCCGGGGCCTTTTTGGAGGTCCTTTTGGTGCGCCTCGTGAGGCGCCTAGGAAACCTCCTGGGCCCGTTGAGACGCCTCGTGAGGCGCCTGAGAGCTCTCGAAGCCGTCTTGGGAACGACTCGGAGCTCTCTTGCATCGCCTTTGCGGCGGCCTGATCGCCCGGCGGGGTGCTCTGGAGCCACCCGTGAGTGAGCCGGGCCCCTGGCACCCCCAGTTCTGTTAGTGGTTCCGACCTGGGGACCCCGAGACCGGTCCCCCATTCGATGTGAATGTATACATATCTACAGAGAGAGAGAGAAATAGAGAGAGAGAGAGAGAGACAAAGAGAGAGAGAGAGAGAGAGAGACAAAGAGAGAGAAAAGAGAGAGAGAGAGAGACACACAAACACATAAATAATAATGATAATACTGAGAGAAAGAGGTGGAACGGAGCGGGCCGCTGACGGCTTGGATTTGACACTACCCGCTGGCGGCCAGGCCCTATGTCCCCGCGGCGCCGGAGGCACCGTCTAGAGATGTGGGCAATCGTGCCCAAGAAGTACGCGGGGTGCCCACTTCTCGGGAATGTCGCGCCGCGGGATCTGCGGGCTGGCGGGCCGCAGAGGGAGGATAAGAAGGGGTCCGAGCGCCAGTCGAGGAAATCTGCGCAGACATACAAAGGTTCATGCCCCTGCCGGTGTTCATCATCTAGAGAGGAGGTTAGCGGACACGGCTCTCTCTGTCTGAAGTTAGGTCGGGCATGTCCCCCTACAGTCGTATGTGGGGTGGGAATTAAGAATCAGTCCCAAGATGCCCACAACTAACAACATCAGATACTAACAACAAGTTTCCCCGTACTATGTTGGGGCTATTTTTGGAGATTCCTCCTGTTGAGGGACAGGCCCGAAAAAAGTCTGAAGGAGGAACGTCGGGGGGGGCTCGGCTCCTGGGGGGGAACACCGAGCTGGCATCGGCGACGCCTCGCCGACAGATCGGCGATGGGCCCCCCGAGAGCGTACCTGCACGCTCCTGGGCGGGGTGGGCCATCAGGCCCGTGCAGGCGATGCGTGTGATGTCTGGGGTCAGTGTGTCCCCTCGTAAGCCTATCCTCCCCCCCGAGCACGGGCTCGTAAATTGAGCCCCCTAACTCGCTGGCTGTCGGCGATGGGAGCACGCGCCACCGACTCGGCTGCGCACCAACGGCCGAGGCGGTGCCCGCGGCAGAGAGCAAAGTCACTGCCCAGCCCCTCTCGGAGGAAGGCCACCTGAGCGACGAACAGAAACTGGTTTTACGAGAGAAGACATAGTGACCTCACGCCGCGGCTTACGCGGGCCGCCAGAGTGGTACACCGCGTGGTGAAGAGGGCGTTCACGCGCGACCTTTCGCGGGAAGCTTACGCGCGAATGTCCGCGCAATCGACATAATCATCATCCGTCGCTCACTCGAGGCAACAACGGCCCTCCAGCCCCAGCCCAACTCCGCTCAAGATCGATTCCTGGACCCTTCCCGCGGGGCCTTTCGGTGCGGATCCAACCGTGGCGACGATGAAGCTTCCGGGAGGCCCAGGCAAGGCAGAAGAATACGGGGGGGGACCGCCGCTGTCTCGGCTGGCCCTCCTCCGACGAACACGACGTAAGCAACTGCCAAGCCCCTCCCCTTCCCCGCCTTCGTGGCCACAAGACAGAGGCCTCCATAATGGGGTCCGAGTAGACGGGGTCGGAGGATCGCGCAGCATCGCCAATTCATCGGCGATGCATCGGCGATGCACCTGCGATGCATCGTCGACTTCAGCGATGCCCCGGCGACGTCGACGTGAAGCAAATCGGGCTCCGCATCGAGCCGCATCGTCGATGCACCGGCGATGCGGCGCGATCCTCCGACCCCGTCTGCGACCCCATTCGGGAGGCCCAGACACGAGCGCTCCCCGAGCCCGAGAAGCACCATCGGCCCCGGGGGGGTTGGACGCCGCGGCCGCCCGCTGCCGCTGCTGGCCAGCGGGCCGCCCTGACGCCCTGCCGCCCTCCTCCTCCCTCCCCCCTCCTCCCTCCTTCTCCTCGTCCTCCTCCTCGTCCTCCTCCTCGTCCTCCTCCTCGTCCTCCTCCCTCCTCCTCCCTCCTCCTCCCTCCTCCTCCTCCTACTCCTCCTCCTCCTCCTCCTCGCCCTTCTCCTCCTCCTCCTCTTAATCCTCCTCTTAATCCTCCTCTTAATCCTCCTCTTAATCCTCCTCCTCTTAATCCTCCTCTTTTAGCCTCCTGTTTATCCTCCTCTTAATCCTCCTCCTCCTCCGCCTCCTCTTGATCTTCGTGGCGTCGTGCAAAAACCACGGCGGTAGGTGTTGCGGGCAAGCCTCAGCCTCCACGGGGCCATTACTGGATCCCGGGGGCCGTCAAAGGACGGCCCTGCAGCAGGAGCAGTGGGTCCACGGGAGGGGGTCCAGCCCCCTGGGGAGGGCTGCACATACAGCGGATGTAGAGTACGCCAGAACGGTTCCACGGGCCCGTCTAGAATACAGAAGTGTAGTCATCGTGCTACCATGGAGCGCTGAATAAGGAACGAATGGGCTTCTCTGGCCGCGACGGGCCCCAACCACGAACATGCTCCTCCACATGAATCGGAGGAGCGATCCGAAAACCAGAGCCCCTCCGGATCCCAGAGTGGGTTCTGATGTCAACCTTTTGACTGCAAAAAAGGAATTGTCCCGACGAAGAACCCAACCGTATGCATCTATGAATGCCGCGTTGTGGGCACCGCTTTCGGTGGAGCTCCGTATGGGGCCACGAAGTGTGTGAGGGGTGTGCCACAATGGGCGGGGAACCGCATGTGGACCCTGCCACTGGGGCCTTCGGTGGAGCTCCGTGTGGGGCCAAGAAACGAAGGGGTGTGTCCAAATGGGCGGGGAACCGCATGTGGACCCTGCCACTGCGGCTTTCGATGGAGCTTCCTGTTGGACCCTGACACTGGGGCCTTCGATGGAACTCCTATGGGGCCACGAAACGTATGAGGCGTGTGTCGAAATAGGCGGGAAACCGCATTTGGACGCTGCCATCGTCGCTTTCGGTGGAGCTCGTATGGGGCCACAAAATGTGTGAGGGGTGTGCCAACATGTGTGGGGAAGTGCATGTGGACGCTCGGTGGAGCCCCTATGGGGCCACGAAGCGTGTGATGGGGTGTGCCCCGGGCAACTGCATGTGGACCCTGGCAGTGGTAACTTCGGTGGAGCTCCCTATGAGACCACGAAACGTGTGAGGG
Organism: Prorocentrum cordatum; assembly: GCA_963575745.1. Lineage (NCBI taxonomy): Eukaryota > Dinophyceae > Prorocentrales > Prorocentraceae > Prorocentrum > Prorocentrum cordatum. Next base: position 849,577 of record CAUYUJ010015360.1, read on the forward strand.
GTGTGTCACAGTGGGCGGGGAACAGCATGTGGACCCTGCCACTGGGGCCTTCGTTGGAGCTCCGTGTGGGGCCAAGAAACGAATGAGGGGTGTGTCACAATGGGCGGGGAACCGCATGTGGACCCTGCTACTGGGGCCTTCGGTGGAGCTGCCTGTTGGACCCTGTCGCTGGGGCCTTCGGTGCAGCTCCCTATGGGTCAGCAAAGCGTTTGAGGCGTGTGTCGAAATGGGCAGGGAACCGCATGTGGACCCTGCCATTGGGGCCATCGTTGGAGCTCCTGTGAGGCCACGAAGCACGTGAGGGTTTGCCATCATGTGCGGGGAACTGCGTGTGTGGACCCTGCCACTGGGGAACTCAGTTGAGCTCTCCATGGGGCCACGAAGCGTGTGATTGGGTGTGCCCCGGGGAATCGCATGTGGACCCTGGCAGTGGTAACTTCGGTGGAGCTCCCTATGGGGCCACGAAGCGTGTGAGGGGTGTGGCACAATGGGCGGGGAACCGCGTGTGGACCCTGCCACTGGGGCCTTCGGTGGAGCTCCGTGTGGGGCCAAGAAACGAGTGAGGGGTGTGCCAACATGTGCGGGTGGAGTTCCCTGTTGGGCCCCGAAGAACCGCATGTGGGGCTCCGTGTGGGCCAAGGGTGAGGGGTGTGTCCCAACGGGTTGGAAATCGCATGTGGACTCTGCCACTGGGGCCTTCGGTGGAGCTTCCTATTGGATTCTGCCACTGGGGCCTTCGGCGGAGCTCCCAGAAATCGTGGGGGGTAGGGGTAGGGTTCGTATGTGGCCCCCTAGCAAAGCGTTTGAGGCGTGTGTCGAAATGGGCGGGGAACCGTATGTGTACCCTGCCATTGGGGCCTTCGTTGGAGCTCCTGTGAGGCCACGAAGTATGTGAGGGTTTGCCATCAGGTGCGGGGAACCGCATGTGTGGACCGTGGGCCCTGCCACTGGGGCCTTCGGTGGAGCTCCCCATGGGGCCACGAAGCGTGTGATGGTGTGTGCTGCCGAACAGGTTGACACGCGGAGGGCAGAGGCAGGGATGGGAGGAGGGAGGAGGGGGAGGAGGAAAGGAGAAGGAGGAAGGAGACGCGGGGAGTGTCTCTCCAAAGCGAGGACCCAACACCACGGGATGATTGGGGGGAACACAACATAAGCATACCCTTTCGGAGTCTCGCGCGGATTTATTCGATCTGCGCTGAACGCCAGGAACCAACACAGGTCCAAGAAATCCGCGCAGGCCTTCGAATATGTATGCTTCTGCATTTCCTTTCTTCGATGCAAGACCTCGGCGCCGCGCCTCCCCGTTCTCTTCCTCTTCCCTCTCCTCCTTCGGCGATAGGGGGGTCTCGCGCACCTCACCACAGGCCCCCGGTGGCTGCGGGCACGAGCTCCGCCGCGGCAGCCGCGGGCACCCGCGCTCTCGCTCAACCCCCGGCTGTGGAGGCTCGGAGCACCCCGGCCCGGCAGCGGCCCGGTCAGGCCGAGAAAAGGTGCAGTCTAGAACACGAAATCCTGGCACCCTGGCGCGGCTAGCGCGCCAGGGGCGGCGCCGCCAATGCGCCCTCGTCTCCGACAGTCACCACAAGATCGAGAGAGACTGCTCCGCAGACATGTGATCTTGCTCCCGCCTCGTCGTGGTCGTGGTCGCGAACGTCGTCTTCATGATCGTTGTCCAGTTCTGGCATCGTGGAGTCCTCTTCCCATCGGCTGGGAAGCTGGCAATTGTCATCGCCCTCTCTCCTGCGGAAGATGCTTGCTTCAAACTAGTAGTTCTGACGTGTGCGTACCTATCTCTTGCAGCGTACAAGAAAAACAGCTCCTAGTAAGCCGAGCGATGATGACAGAATGCCCTGGCCCAGCGACAGCAGTCGTCAGCGTGCTGCTGTGCCTATCCCATGTCCTCCCCTCCTTCTCGTCCTCCTCCTCCTCCTCCTCCTCCTCCTCCTCATCACAGTCACCACTATCATCACACTGATCATATCACACCCATCGCCATAACCATGACCATGACCATCACCATCATCACCACCATCACCAACCCCATGACCATCACCATCACCATGGCCATCATTACCATCAACACCATCATCACCATCATCATCCTCATCGTCATCATCAACACCCCCCTCCTCCTCCTCCTCCTCCTCCTCCTCCTCTCCTCATCATCATCATCATCATCATCATCATCATCATCATCATCATCATCATCATCATCATCATCATCATCATCATCATCATCATCATCATCATCATCATCATCATCATCATCATCATCATCATCATCATCATCATCATCATCATCAGCATCCTCATCATCACCATTATCACCATAATCATCATGAGCATCGTCATATTCATCGTGATTGCCATCATCGGCATAATCATCATGAGCATCGTCTTCGTCATCGTCATCGTCACCATCATCATCATCATCATCATCATCATCATCATCGTCACCACCACCACTATCAACATCACGATCCTCTTCTTCTTCATCGTCATCATGATCAAGATGCTGATCGTCAACAGCATCGTCATCATGATCATGATCATGATCATCACCATCATCATCATCACCATCATCATCATCATCATCAGCATCGTCATCATCATCCTCCTCATCATCATCATCATCATCAGTATCATCGTCATCATCATCATCACCACCATCGTCATCATCATCATCACCACCATCGTCATCATCATCAGCAGCATCATCTTCGTCGTCGTCAGAAGCGGCCATCTGGGATCGGGCCTGTTCTGGGCAGGGTCAGTCCCGGCGAGACCCTGGTCGCGTGGCCCCCAGTCCAGCATTCCAATGCATGCGCGCCCCCCGGTCTCCCGCCTGGCATCGCAAGCGGCGGCGCCAGCGGCATTGAGATATGCTACTACGGTGGGGGCATTGGACGAGGAAACCTGAGATAAGGAATCCAGGGTCTGAAAGCCAGTGGAATTCCAATCGTGCATCGGCCATGGATATCACCGCCGCCCTCACTGGATAAGGAATCGTCCAGGGTCTGGCGCCTCCTGGGACTATTACTTAACAAACGCCTCCACCGTACTGCGAGCTCCGCACGTGATTCGTGCTGCGGAACGACTCCTGATTGTACTTCGGCGCCCACGGATCTCCGCCAGCGCAGTTTGGTCACTGGTCCGTGCTACAGGATGGGCCGCGTTCGCCTCGTTGTAAGCCTCATGGTGATAGCGACAGCGATCGGCCGCCGTGGGCACCGAGGTCGTCTTCTCGAAGTGTCAAATGGAACTGCTGACCAATCTAGTCACGTCACCGCTCTGGCAGCCGGGCTCTCGCCGCCTCCAGCAAGGGATGGTATGGACGGGGCACCGCCAGAGCTGCAGCCACTGCAAGGCATCGCAAGGCCGTGGCGAGCCTGCGCAAGCTGGGCTACCAGGAGGAATCGCTTGTGCTGGCTGCTGCTCTTCATGATCTGGCACAGTCTGAGACCGAAGAAAGGCAAGCACTCTCGCCATAGGAGCTCTTTGATCACGCGCTTGGCGACGCTGCAGAGTGCGAGAAGGTCGTCGGTCGTCGACGCCATCAAGCATGCATCAATGCCCTGGAGAGCGAGCTCAAAGGCAAGAAGCTCGAGCTGAACAAGAATCAACTAACCCTGGTCCCGAAACAAACGGCGGTGGCAGCCGTGAGGGCGCAGGTTGTGGCGTCGGCGGCAAGCTGTGGAGACGCGCCGCAACTTGGCAAGCCGTCAAAGCGTTGCTCGCCAACGCGGGCCTTGAGATCCAGCAGGGCATTTCGGTCGCCCTCCTCAGGCTCATTCAAGAGCAACGCGGGCACCTTCCACAAGGGCTCGCAAGAGAAGTAGCGGCGGCTCTCGGTGCTGCATTTCCTGGTCACGATGGGCATCGCGGCAATGGGCACGTGCTGCGAATCTGTCACTGGCAGCTGAACCACAATCGCCAATCGCCCCCACTGGAACAGCAGCCCCAGCAACAACCGCAACATCCGCCCTCAGAAGCGGCGGGACCAGCGGCGGATGGGCCTGCACAAGAAGCTGGACCGGCGCCAGGTACACCTCGGCAAGCAGCCCAACCAAGGACCCCGCCCGAACACATGCGAATAGGCACTGCCGCACCAAGAGGCCAGTGGAGGAGACACGCTCGTGACCTTCAACGGCGGCTTGTGGAACAAGGCAAAGGCCGACCTCAAAGACCCCGACGTGAATCCGCACGTCGCGGCCATCCAAGAGCCGAGGCTGGCCAGGGACGCGCTGCTGCAGGCGCAGGAGTGGTGTGCTAGAAACCCGCGGCAACCATTCTGCGAGGCGTGTGGACGCACGGAACACGGAGCCTCCACTGCTGGAGTCGGCATTGCGGTGCGATCGGGCACTTCGGCGACGCACTTCGAGGGCGCCCCCTTCGGAAAAAAAAAAAAACTACACGGTGGCCCAGCGCCGCGCTGTAGCCGTACACGCCGACCTCGCAATGACAAGGGACCTCTTTGTCTGCTCAACTCCTCTCGTCCTGGCATGAACGACGACGACGTCGCCCGCATCCAAAAGGCGGCTGAGACGCTGGTCCACTTCGCGCGGCCCGACCCCAAACAAGCTCATGCGCAAAGGCAATGTTCAGCGAGCTGCGGGTATGCTGGTGTTCGCGGATGCGGGGACGTGCAAGTCCACCGAGCAGAGATACACGAACGTGGGCTACTCGCAGGCCCTCGCCGCGGTCACGGGAAAGTTGGTGCCAACTGACGGGTGGCCCGCGGACGTCTACTACCCCATGGTCATGGGCATCCCGGTGGGGCCGCGACAGCTGCGCATACTCTAGCACCAATCTTCCCAGCTGCCCCCCACGCAGAAGCCCGACATTGGCGTGGGCGAGGTGGAGTTCGAGGGCGAAACGCTCTGGCCTGAGGGTATGGGGGCCTTTGTTAAGGACATCAGGTTGGCAGGGTACAACCGCGGTGAGCTGATTGGCGAGTTCTGGGCCGACATCACGATGGGCGCGGCTCGCCCAGCTAGCTCTACGACGCGACGAATGGCCCTGCCTACCTGGGAAGGACCGAAACGCCCAAATACGTGAACCGGGGGGTGGTGGGGGGGCGCCGTCGAGGTGCCGTCCCACCGCTGCACGCATTGCGAGATCCGTGGCAGCCTTGCAGCAGGCCGTAGGCGAACTTTGCGCCGTCTGGTCCATCGTTCAACGTCAACTTGCTGGACGTGCGTGGGCGAAGCTGCGCAGGGTCCTCGCGCCAGGGGATCCCTCGGCTGCTATCCCCGATGATGCCGCCAGGCTCGTGGTGGAGATGGTTTACCTTGCCTGCGGGTGCGGGAACGAAGCTCCGCTGGCCACGGTGAAAATACTTGGAGGGGTTCAAGCTTGGCTGCGGGATCTCGCCCGCCAGGAGGAACTCAAGCACGCTAAGGGACGGGCGCAGGGGCGCGCGGAGTGGGCCCTGCAAATGACAAGAACAAAGGTTCTCCGCGCGACCGCCAAGCCGAAAGGGTGGCAACTGAGACCCGTCGAAGTGCAGGGCAGAAGGTCTGCGGCGCTCGCCTGCGTGGCCAGGTACCTCCACGCCAAGTGGGCGGGCATGTGGGTGTGGGAAGACGGGGAGTGCGAGTGTGACCCAAACGACTCCCGCACTCTCATGGGCGACGATTTGCGCCGAGACCTGGGCGCCATCGACGCCGCCGACGCGGGGCCCCTGACGGCGGCGCAGCTCAGGTAGGCTGCGCGCGCGCATGGGCGGCAGGCTTGGGGCCAGGCGCTTTTCATCCGAGGCGCTGGGTTTTCCTCGCCCCAGCTGGTAGCTGCGGGGGGGGGGGGGGGGGGGGCGTGGACGGACGGACGGACGGGCGCCTGCGCATGGCTCCGCGAGGGGACTGCCAGGGGGCCCGCGCCGACTCACATGTAAATGCGCTCGCCCTTCAACGCGTCGCAAGCCAGTGGTTCTGCAATTTGCACCCATTCTCCGTGGCCAGCGGCTGTCTGCACATGTTGTTTCACATCGTCTGCCCAACAAATCTTTGGACATCCCGGGCGACGGCGGTGTGGCGAGAGCAGGTCGAGGTGTGGATTCGAATGTGCCTGTGCCGGCCATTCTGAATTCTCCATGTCGGCCACTTGCTGTGCCCGTGCCAATTTCCGTCTCACTGCCCCATGACAATGGCCCGCATCTGGCGCTGCATTTTGTTCGGCATCTATTCAAGATCCGGCGTCAGCGTCCAACCTTCGCTTTCGCGCAATATGGTCGGTGATGCGAAGCGTCAGTCAGCTCTTGTTTCAGCAGGTGGAACTTTCTCCATGAAGCAGCGACCCTGCCGTCGAGTCCAGCCGAGCGCTGCCCAAGATATTGCATTCGCTTCCCCATGTATTCCGTGCGACGGTAGGGCGGTGGAACTTCGATTGATATGCTGTTGACGTGCGTTTTTGCAGGTGGTCGTTTTCTGCGCGTAAGACCGCGGCCATCATGTGAGATCTTCGTCTTGCTCGGGCGCAGCTGGAGGCCGAGGCGCGAGGCGCGTTTGTTCAGGCCAGACGGCAAGCTTGCAACGTGGCTCGCATATGACGATGCCCGCGCAGTGTTGTCGGCGAAGCGTAGATTGGTGAGTGGGCCGCGTCTGATCATCCAGGTGCAAGCCGACCTCTGGCTGTTACCAGTGGGATTTAAAAATGCGCGCCACGCGTTCCGTCGCGCTCTTTAAAGGCAGAGAGCTGCGGGGGTCGCTTCGTTTACCCCTCGCTGTATAGTGAAGCGTTTGCTCGCGCGGTCAGCGCGGACTGACGCTGTTTGACCGGCGTGCAAAGTGCCGGCAACTTGCGCATGATCGCGGGCCCCCCTGTTCGGCAGGAGCAGTCCAGATGCTCGCGTGCGTGGCGCTGTCGAATGGCTGTTTGAAATCGCCCGTCGCCGCCCGCAAAAGTAGGTGCCACTCGTCGGCCGTCTCTTGCAATGCAGAGAATGTGAATGGGTGGTCGGTGGTGTTCCGGCCCGATCGAAAGCCAGCTTGATCGACGTCCTGGGTGGAGTCGAATAACTCATGTAGCCTGTTGGAGGTGAGTCCTGAATACAACTTGTGAAGCAGCGGGATAGTGGCAGTCGCCCTGTGATTCTCCGGCAGCCTCGGGTTCCCACTCTTGAGTAGAAATTTGATGTCGGTGTGTGACCATGTCGTGGATGCATGGGCGCGCGGTGCTAGGAGGGCCCTGAAAACGGCCAGGAGACTTGGTCACAACGTATCGCCTCACTCCATCGACGTCTCGGCACTGATGCCTCTGGCGTCAGGTGCCTCGTTTTCTTGATCTGCCGGGGTGCTTCGCCCACCTCGTTGTCGATCCTGGGTGGAGCAGCTTCGTCGTCGGAGACTGCGTGGTCTGAGTGGGGGAAGGTTGTCCTTCGAGCCATAGCGATAGAGCTGGCTGTAGAACTTCGCAAGTCTGTCGGCAATGGCTTCTCTGTTTCGCGCCGCGTTTCCACTGTTGTCGCCCGCGCTGGCCGCGCGGTCCTTCCCTTTGAACGGCTTGCCCGCGCTAGTTTGCTGCAAGCTCTTGTGCTGCATTCAGATATGGTAGATTGTTGTTCTCTGCGTTGCCCTTCTGATCGCGCGCAATTTTCGGCAGACCCATTTGAGAGATCTGTCATCGGGTTTGCCCCCGTCGTTAAGCTAAAAGTTTCGTAGTAAGAATGGTGCGCATTTTGTCGAGCTTCGGCGGGCCTTTGGTGACCCGCCAGACAGTCGAGCAGAGCTCCTTCAAACGCTTCGCAAGCGAATTGGACATCTTCTGTATCGCTGAGTATGTCAGGCTTGTTGGTCAAGGTCTGCTTTTCGCTCGGTATATCCGCTGGTGGACAAGAAAGCGTCGGTTGTTTCCGCCTTCGGTCCAGCTGTCTCGACCGCTTCGGTATGCTATGGGTTCCGGGTATGTCGCTGCATATTGCAACTGCACGGTGGTCAGATCCGATGTCGAGCGCAGACGCGGCCCCGCGGTCCCGGATGGTCCAGAAACGCCAATTTCATAGTATGCAGTCGAGTTGGCTGGGCTGTTTGTGAACGCGCGTCGCAATTGGGGTTGTTTTCTGAATCAAGCATTGACCGGTGCCAGTTTCGACCACCGCCCCCTGGAGCACATCCCAGGGGCTCCCCACAATCCGATGGATCGCTTGTCGTCTCTTTCGGTTCTCTCCCTCGCCATTGCGTTGCAATCAGCACACCATGCGACATGCTATCAGTTTGTCTGCTTCTGCACGAGCGCAATCCAATGCATCGCGCGTATGCTGTGCGCGTTTGTCTCCGTATCCGCCGCGGGGGAAAGGTACCGTGACCACCCGTTTTTTGGCATCCCTCCGGTGCATGTCCACGTGGGCGATGCGTTCGTTGATAGCCTTGAAACATGAATTATGATATGCCCACCACTTGTGTAAAATGATTGCACCACCCTGGCGAGGCTTGGTATACCCAGATCCCAAGAAAGCACGTCCACCAGGCATTGTCCAGAATTCTCATTCGACCTAGCTCTTCGTTTCGTTAATAGCACCCTCATCTCAAAAACGATCGCGCGATGCATCCATGAGTTCCTCCGATCTGTGCGGCGGCGGTGCTGGCCTGAAGCTAGCCGTGCAGGATGGGGCTGTCCAGTGGTGGCCAGTGGGCACGCCGTCGTCGCCATCTACGGCGCGCTACCTGGCCGAGCCCAAGCGTCTCCAAGGGCAGGGCTGTGGGCAGTGCTGCAGATTCTGCGCGTCGCTGTGCCGCCACTCATTCTGCACTTGGACCACGTGCCCTTCGTCAAAGGGATGGGGCTGGGAATGGAGTGGGCGGCGGCCCCCTCGAGAGCCGACAGGGACACTTGGGTGCTTATACGGCATCGGTACTTCGGCTCGGGTGGAAGCGAAGGGGTGCAAGTACTGCACGTGGTTGGGCATCGGAGTGCTGGCGCCCACAAAACTGGCAACGATTGGGCGGGTGCCATGCCCAACCCGGCACGGACCTGCGCGACGTCAATGGCCCCATCATCAAGCTGGCGCAGGCGATGCTGGGACAGGTCAGGCAGATCGCGTGCCACATCGACAACGTCAGCGCGAGGATCGCCATCGGATCACTTCAGGCTGACAGAGGCCCGCCCACGAATAGTTAAGAAAGGGCTGCAGACACGAAAAGAGCCAGAAGCGCGGCCCCAACCGCGGGAACAGCACGCCAACTTGGGCGCCACCGGTGGCAACTCCCCACCCAGAGGGCCGCGCGTGGGGCCGCTGCTGCAGGGAGACAGCCTGTGACAGACAAGAGGGCGAAACCGCTGGGCAGACGGCGCCGCGGAACCCGAGTCGCGCCAGCGGCCGCGAGCGAGGTCCGTGACAAAGGCCAGAAGAGGCCTGAAGAAAACTCCAGGGTGCGGTCGGGAACGAAGACGCCGCCACCCGACGACCCAGCAGTGAGCCCTCGGGCAGAGCGTGAGGGTGCCGAGGGGGCGCGCCGTGACATCACGAGCGAGCACTGAGGGCAAAAGTGGTGCGGTCGGGAGCGCAACTGTGGCCACCCGACGGCCCTGAAGCCAAGGCTGCCCCACCAAGAAGTAGAACCGCGAAAAGGCGCAACGACAACCAGCTCATTGAGATGGTGGCGGCGCCCAGCGGAGGCTAATGGGTGCTGTCGGGAACGCAACTGCGGCCACCGGGCGGCCCCATGGCCCCGCCAGTGTCGTCCAGGAGCGCTGCAGGCGGCAGCGGAGCCGACTGCACCTACATCAGGACACTGCGACTCCAAGTCACTGGAATCGTCACGTTTCGCGAGTGGGCCCTCGTCGGCACGCACCGCTCATCGAACCAATGGGAACGGCTCGGCAACAGATACCGACCGCGAGAGCCCAACGGCAGAAACTGACATTGAGGGCGAGCAACTGGTGATCGACCTGCACCGCGCCGTGGGTTCCTGCCTCAAGCGCTCTGGCCCTGACGTGGCAATCGACGCGGAGCCCAAGTGCGTGAGGATGCAGCACGTCACCAGCCCCGCGACGGCGACAGCACCGCAAGCAGCGATCGCTGCTGCGGCTCTCCCGGCAGCGGCGGCGCAGCTCAACGCGGAGAAGGCCAGCCTGCGTGACCAGCAGCTCGCCGACGAGATCAGCGAGGGTGCCCACTCAATGCAGTCACCGCCAGCGCGGGCGGAGCAGTGAGGCAACGGAGGAGCCAGGCGAAAAGCGGCCAGGCCAGCCTCCGCACACGAGGCAACGGGGTGGCATGCGGTCAGCGGCAGAGCGTGTCCCACCTGTCGCCCCACCGCCAGCGACCGTCGGCTTGTGGATCCCAGCTGCGGCGACCAGGGGGGACATCGTGCCCGTCGGGGACGGCAGCATTGGCTGTCAGAAGTGCGGCTTCTACACCGAGGAGTTCATTGCGGACCACCTGCGACGCCAAGGAACAAGTGGGTGGCAGCAGCAGGAGGTGCGGCACCCAGAGGTTACCCAATGGGAGGCACCCTGCGAGCGCAAAGACCTTGGAAGTGCCTCGCCGCCTGCAGGTGGGCGACCCCAGGGCTGAGTGGCTGCATCCGGGCTGAGGTGTCGCTGGGCAACGTGTGCGAATTCGCCGCCGTCCGGCCCGTCTTCGGGGCCGTGAAGATCCTGCTTGCACCCACCTCCCTGGTCGCCATTGGCAGCTTCGCTTTGAGCCGCGCAGGCTTGCGCGCGTGGCACGCACGTCCCACTTGGTCTTGGCTAGGCGGGCCCGCCAGGCAGACCTTGTGGCCGACTACGGTCCTGATGATGCTGCTGATGATCACCATCATCATTATCCTCCTCAGTATCATCAGCACCATCATCATCACCATCATCATCACCGCCGCCACCACCACCACCATCCTTATCATCCTCATCATCGTCGTCGTCATCGTCATCGTCATCGTCGTCATCATCATCACCCTTGCCATCACCAGCATCATCAAAATCCTCATCCGCATCATCATCCTCATCCTCATTATCATGCTAATCCTCGTCCTGGTCTTCCTCCTCCTCCTCATCATAATCATCATCCTCTGCATCACCATCGCCATCACCATCATCATCCTCGTCGTCATCCTCGTCCTCAGCTTCATCATCATCCTCATCCTTATCCTCATCATTACCATCACCATCACCATCACCATCACCATTACCGTCATCATCACCATCCCAATCACCATCATCACCACCATCACCATCATCAGCATCATCATCACCTTTATCACCATCATCATCGTCATCCACATCATAATCATCCTCATCCTCATCATGATCATGATCATCATCATCATCATCGTCATCACCAACACCAGCATCACCATATTCATCCCTATCATCAACATCATCATAATCATCATCATCGTCATTACCATCATCATCACTTCCACCACCGTCATCACCATCATCATTACCGCTTCTTCTTCTTCTTCTTCTTCTTCTCATCATCATCAGTAGCAGCAGCAACATCAGCATCAACATCACCATCCGCATCCTGATCTTCATCCTCATCAGGATCCTCTGTCTCTCTCTACCTCCTTCTCATCATCACCCTCCCTCCTCCTCAGCCTCCTCAGCGCAAGCCCGTGACACGTCGCCAGCAGTCGCTCACCTAAGTATCACTGTACCTGCACGAGGCGGTCCACAGGTAGAGCATCATAGCAAAACTGCCCCAAGGCTGGGGGTGCGAGTGATGCGCTGCTGGGGAAGGAGGAAGAGGTGAGGGGGAGGGGGCGATTGAAAGACCATTGGACCATATGCCATCTCAGAAAGCTGGATCAACCAATATCGAGTCGAGAAACTGAACCGAATCGGAGTGTGCGTCGGATCCGGCTGCATCGGCACGGGGTCGAAATCAAATCGGATCGGCTGCGCCAACATCCGGTCGCGCCGGGTCGTCGGAATAACCGTCGGAATCGAATCGGATAGACCGATTCGAACATGGGCACTGGAAAGGCCCTCCCACCTCGCGCCACCCCCTTCTGAGGACCTCTCCCATGGCGCGTGCTGACCAGGACTCCGAGGCGAATCCAGCCGTGGAGACGAGGGCCCTGCACGAGGCCCTGGAAGGCGAAACCGAAGGACGGGCACCGGTGCCAGTAGGTTCCACACTCCTCCTTGGATTCATACGCCGAATTCGAGAGGTCCTGGGGGCTGGAGCGGACCGCGTGGCCAAAACAGAGGTTAAGGTCCGCACCGGTGTCTATGGAGCTTGTTATTTTTCTGTGGTGTGTGGGGGGGGTGATAAAACAATTTAATTACGCCATCGAGCAATCCAACAAACTTGCCATGTGTCTTGCGTGATGGTAGCTGACGCGAAACTTGCGAGCATCTTGACGGTGGCCCTGCGGCACTGGCGCGTATAGAGACCGCGGTGCGAGACCACCCCATGCGCCCCCGTCGAACGTCGAGAAAATGCCGCGCCTGCTAGGCCCTGCGGCATTGGCGCGTATAGAGACCGCGGTGAGAGACCACCCCCTGCGCACCCCCTCTGGCGTCGAGAAAGTACCACGCCTGCTTGGCCCTGCGACATTGTCGCGTGTAGAGACCGCGGTGAGAGACCACCTCCTGTGCACCCCCTCTGCCGTCGAGAAAGTGCCACGCCTGCTTGGCCCTGCGGAATAGGTGCGTATGGAAACCGCGGTGAGAGACAACCCCCTGCGCACCCGCCCTGGAGTTGGGAAAGTGCCACGCGTGCTAAGCCCTGCGACACTGACGCGTATAGAGCCACCCCCTGCGCACCCCCTCTGGCGTCGAGAAAGTGCCACGCCTGCTAGGCCCTGCGACATTGGCGCGTATAGAGACCGCGGTGAGAGACCACCCCCTGCGCACCCCCTCTGGCGTCGAGAAAGTACCACGCCTGCTAGGCCCTGCGACATTGTCGCGTGTAGAGACCGCGGTGAGAGACCACCTCCTGCGCACCCCCTCTGACGTCGAGAAAGTGCCACGCCTGCTAGGCCCTGCGACATTGGCGCGTATAGAGACCGCGGTGAGAGACAACCCCCTGCGCACCCTCTCTGGCGTTCAGAAAGTGCCACGCCTGCTAGTCCCTGCGACACTGGCGCGGATAGAGACACCTCTGGCGTCGAGAAAGTGCCCGGCCTGCTTGGCCCTGCGGAATTGGCGCGTATAGAGACCGCGGGGAGAGACCCCCCCTGCGCCACCCCTCTGAAGTCGAGAAAGTGCCACGCCTGCAGTTTCTGCGGCATTGGCGCGTATAGAGACCGCGGTGAAAAACCACCCACTGCGCCCCCCCTCTGACGTCGAGAAAGTTCCACGCCTTCTAGGCCTTGCGACTTTGGCGCGTATACAGTCCGCGGTGAAAACCAGCCCTGCGCACCCCCTCTGACGTCGAGAAAGTGCCACGCCTGCTGGGCCCTGCGGCTTTGGCGCGTATAGAGACCGCGGTGAGAAACCACCCCCTGCGCACCCCCTCTGACGTCGAGAAAGTGCCACGCCTGCTAGGCCCTGCGACATTGTCGCGTATAGAGACCGCGGTGAGAGACCACCTCCTGTGCACCCCCTCTGCCGTCGAGAAAGTGCCACGCCTGCTTGGCCCTGCGGAATTGGTGCGTATGGAAACCGCGGTGGGAGACATCCCCCTGCGCACCCGCCCTGGGGTTGGGAAAGTGCCACGCGTGCTAAGCCCTGCGACATTGACGCGTATAGAGCCACCCCCTGCGCACCCCCTCTGGCGTCGAGAAAGTGCCACGCCTGCTAGGCCCTGCGACATTGGCGCGTATAGAGACCGCGGGGAGAGACCACCTCCTGCGCACCCCTCTGGCGTCGAGAAAGTGCCACGCCTTCTAGGCCTTGTGGCATTGGCGCGTATGGAAGCCGCGGTGGGAGACAACCCCCTGCGCCACCCCTCTGAAATCGAGATAGTGCCACGCCTGCTAGTCCCTGCGACATTGAAGTGCCACGTCTGCCACGGCGGATTTTTAAGTGCGAGCGAGACGGACGTAGAAGCAGAAGGGTGGGGAGGAGGACGAGGAAAAGGAGGAGGAGGAGGAGAAGGAGGATGAGGAGGATGAGGATGATGATGAGGAGGAGGAGGATAATAATAATAGTAACACTAAGAAGAATAAATAAAGCAATAGGAATAATACTAATAATAAGAATAATAATACTAAAGAGAAGAATAATAATAGTGATAATAATAAGAATAAGAAGAAGAAGAAAGAACGCGGCCGCGACGCGGCAGGGGAGCAACAATAATTTAAATGGCGCTAGCGCCCGTGACCGGCCCCGCCCCCTCCCACCTCCTGGTCGCGTCATGGTTCGCGCCGGCACCGTCTGGGAATTAACCATTCCTAAGCATTCGCAGCCTGCGCCGGCGCGCATCGCGACGTGACCGGCCCCATCCCTCCACCATCGCCCCCCCCACCCCTGGTCACGCCCCTCGTCCCCGAGGGACGATACCACGGTAGTCTATTATTAGGTCGGGCATGTACCCCTACAGGCAGATTTTGGAGCAAACATAAAAATTAATAACAAAAGTACTCCAAACATGTGCAATAATCATAGAATCATCGTCCCCAGACTATTTTTTGACCAGTTTTGGACACTCCTCCTGTAGAGGGACACGCCCGACTTGATTCTATCACGATCCTCATCGGTGTCTACTGAAGGGGAACTGAGACACACAAATAAATCGACATAAATAACCATATTCCCAATATTTTCTGATATTTTCTGGGTTTCTGTCTCCCCCCCCCCTTCCCAGGTTTTCCCATATTTTCTGGGGGATCGACGATTACCTGTGTCTGCGTGTTCTTCCCCTCCTGACCTGCGTGTATCGCCCTCCCGGGACCGGCGGCGCCCCGCGAGCGAGGGAGCGCGAGCGAGCGTCCAGGCGCGAGAGGCAGCCGGCCGGGCACGACGGGCGGCCGGCACGGCACGGCCGCGGCTGCGGGGAGAGCAGCCTGCCTGCCCGCCGCCGATGGGGCTGCGGGGCGGCAGGGAGCTCCCTGAGGGCCGTGCCACTGCGTTGGTGTCTTGCAGGAGGTGTTCTTGCAGGACGAGGGTAGTGTCTTGCAGGAGTGTTCTTGCAATGTCTCACTGAGGGCCGCGTCGCTACGCTCAAGGAGCGTTCTTGCTGGACGAGAGCCGTGTCACTTCAGTTAGGTCGGGCATGTCCCCATGCAGGCCGATTGTGACGCAAGCTTAAACATACTCCCAACAAAACGGTCAAACATAGTCAAGAATCGTCGAAAAATCGTCCCCCGACTATTTTTGACTATTTCTCAATATTCTTTCTGTAGAGGGACAGGCCCGACTTAACACTACAGGATTGGCTCAGATTGCGTTCCAGGATTTCCAAGGTATCCAGCGGCCCTCGTTTCTGGAGCCCGTGTGGGACAATTGGGAATCACGGGAAACCTGGGAACCGTGGAAACCTGGGACCGTCTCATCATCATGACCTCGTGCTCCTCTAATTCTTGGGGCAACAGCGGCGCGGTGACGGACCGTGCGGCGACGTCGAGCTCCCGAGGGGCATGGCCGCACGGCCCGTCACCGATCGGTGTTGGGACCTCGGAGGCCCCAAACGCCCGCGACGCCTCCTGAGAACGAACCGGGCCCCAGGGCCGTGCGGCCGCCCCGAACTGTGCTGCCTGTGCTTGGACGCCCGAGTTATCCGGGGTAACTCGGGTCCGGGGTATCTCGGGTTTGGGTTCCCGAAAAACGAACCCGAGTTATCCCTGACCCGAATTACCCCGGATGATTCGGGGCTCTGATGTGCTGCCTCCAGCGAGGCGGCGCGGCCGCCGAGGCCGCGCGGCCGCAGAGCGCGGCGGGCGCGGCTGCAGCCGCGGCCGCAGCCCGGCGGCGAGCCCGCCGGGGCCCCGCCGCGCTCCCGCCGGGCGCTCGCTCTCCGTCGGCGGGAGGGGCGGGCGGCGGCCCGGGGCCCAAGGGGGCCTCGCGCGGCGCGGGCGGCGGCCGCTCTGCCGCTGCGCGCCGGCGGCCTGCCGCTGGGAGGCCAGGCGACGACGCGGAGAGCGGGCTTCGGGAGGCGGGGGCCGCCCAGGCTGGGCCAGAGCAGGGGGGGGGCCGCGTTTTGACGTCCTCGCGTCGTGGGGAAGCCACGACGGGCAGGGTTTGCCGCTGGGCGGCGGCCTCCTGGGCCGGCACACGGCTCAGGATGACAAGCTGGCACCCGAGAAAGGGTCTGGACCTCTACGGGGCCACGTGGACAAAAATCACGACGTCGGATGTCTGGGGTCGGATGCTCCGAGGGTCGCGCTGCATCGCCGATGCATCGGCGATCCTTCAGCGACGACGAAATGGAGAGGTCGTGCTCCAGATCACGTTGCAGCGCCGGTGCACCGGCGATACGGCCCGCTCCTCTGCGCCCACCCGCTCCAGCCCCACGTGGCCGGTTCCCGAACACCTGAATCCAGACATGTTGAGGTCTCAGCCTTGCGTCCGCCGTTCTCCGCGGGCCTTCCGCGGCCCCTCCACCGGCGGGCCCGACGGCTGGCTCCCCAAGAGGGCGCGGCGCGCCGCAGGCGCGGCCCCTGTCTGAAGCGCGCCACGTGGGCGGCCCGGTGGCGGTCCGCGCAGAGTCCCGGGGTCGGCGCCGGGCCTCCCTGCCCGCACCCCGTCCCCACGGCCCCCTGGCGTCTTCCGCCCCCGGGCCCAGTGCCGACCCACGACGTGCGCACGGACCTCCGAGAGTCTACAGCCGGCGTGCTGCCAATATGTGTGCCAGATAATAAGCGGCGAGCGACGGGGGGAAATGGGAAGGGGCAGGCCTTCTCAGAAGGCTCGGAAGTCCCCGGACCTTCTGAGCAGTTTTCGAAGCCTTCCCCGAAGACACACAACCTTCTCAGAAGGCGCGAGGGCCTCTGAGAAGTCCCGCCGCCTTCCGAGAAGGCCTTCCCCATCTCACTTCCCCCCCCCTCGCTCGCCGCCGAGACAAGGAGCGGAGGGCCTTGCCTGGCCACGGCGAGGCTCGGCCACGAACGGGTCCCCAGAAGAGGATCAGCTGAGCGGCCGCGCACCAGCGGACCAGAGCCCCGCCATGACGGCGCCAAGGCCCGGTAAGGGCCCCCAGAGGCCAACCATGCCCAAATCTCCCGTCGTGATTTTCCCACGACGCGAGACAGTCAGAACATTTCCGCGTCTCGGCTCTGTGCTCGCGCCGCTTTTTGGTCCTCGGTCCTCGCTCAGGCGGGGCTGGGCCGCGAGACGAAGGCGTGGGCCCTCGCCTTTCTAGAGGTCGGCCGCGCCGCGGGGTTCATGGTCAGCAGGGAGCGGACCTTGGCCGCGAGGGGAGGAGGAGGAGGAATCGGAGGAATCGGAGGAAGAGGAGGAGGAGGAGGAGGAGGAGGAGGAGGATCTGGGAGGCCAGAGTGTCTCTTTTCCGAGACCATCCGGGCCTGCCTCAGGCGGGCAATTTCTTCAGAACGCCGGGTTCAATTTGAACTCTTCAGTCGCTCATACTGCCGCGATTGTGTTCAGGACCACTCCCAATCCAGAGAAGTCTTGGCATAGGCGAGCTCGCCTAAACCGTGCGAGAATTCGCCTCCTACTACGCGCTATTGAAAGCAGATCACTACTCAGGTCACATCATGTCACGATGTTCGGAGGTGCCGAGACACACAATCTTGGAGGTGCTGGACCCCACGGCCCAAACTATGGTGCACGCGGTGCTGGTCCAGGGGTACAATGGGACTGTCTACAGTGCGGGAGGTACGTCAAGGGCCATCATTGGAGGTGCTAGTGTGGACAGACGTTCGGGAAGAACGAGAATGAAAAACCTCGACAAGGAGCTCACTATGTCAGAGACGGTCAAGGCGTACGACGTCTCACGATCAACGGTAGGGCCCCCAGCAGATCGAGGACATACCCTAGAAGCAAAAAAAAGAGAGTTGTTTAAACAATACAACGACAAGATCAGTGTCGCCACCCGTGCTGACGCCGAGACGCATCCTACGCTGAGTCAGGAGTTACACCACCCATCCAACACCCCTGACATCAAGGCCTGCAAAGAGCGTATTCGTCAGAGACTGTATGGGTTGGGCAAACAGGCTCTTGCTACCAGGACCTTGTCAAAAGCACGGTGGATACCGACTTTGATATTTCGGTATTGAAGTGCATGCTAGCCAACACGGAGTCCACGAACAAGCAGCTCAGCGAGTTGAAAATCAAGAAAGACAATATTCAAGAAAGGGCCAAACAATTACATGCAAAAATATGGAATGCTCAGGAGGAGCCGGTTCAGGTCGACAGAGGGTTAGAACAAGTTAGGTCAGCCATTGTTGAACTGGAACATGAAAATTCCGATGAAGACATGGAGGTGTGCGCAGATACTGCTGGCAGTAGCTCGGGAACAGTTCCCAATAGAGCTCAGCCAGTCCAGCATGAGATCCACACCCCGAGGAACTCTGATTCGGAGAAGGAGCGGTAGGCGCATGGCAGACGCCCGACAATACCCGGCAGGTGGGCACCCTGCAGATGGTGCAACAGCACAATCTCGACAACCAGCATGACCAGCGCAGCAAGGATCTGTTCCTCCACCCCCACTTGGTGACATCCCAACGGCACAACAGGGCAGCATATTACAGCTCACGCAGGGGATGATGAATAAGCAACAGGAGACCGACGCAGCATTCTGTGACAACATGTCAGGGGACTGGGCGCTACAAGGGGCACAGTGGTTACGGGTGTGACGTCTTCCCGTGCAGGTTCATCGAACACAGGTTATGGAGTAGATGCTCCGGGGGCAGCTGGGGCGCCAGTTTTTACAGCGGGGGCTCCTTCGGAGGCAGACCCCAACAGAGCTGGAGCCTCCATTGCGCCAAAGACACCCCAATGCCGCCCCGGAGCTTTCTCGCCGTCCTCAATACCAGCGGCCCAGATGTCGCCTCTGTTCCAACATCCGACGCCAGAACCAGCGGTGAGTCCGACACCAGTGGCAGCGACGCCAGCCCCAGCATCACCGACAGTGGTAATTGTGGACGACAATGGCGCTACGCAGGTTGCATGCCAACATCCAATTTCTCAGACGCAGCCCATGTGTCACGAGATGCAAGAGGACCCGCTAATGGAGGTACCCAAGGAGTCGGTGACGTGCCCAGGCTGTGCCAGCGCCAGCGGGGCCACTGTTGCCAGGCCCGTGTCGGAGAGCCCTCTCACGGCATCACAGGTGAGGGCCAGAGTCGACGAAATAGACAAGGCATGTGCAGAGAAGGACCTCGACACGGCAAGCCCTCCACGCAAGGAGGCCCGTCTCGAGCAGTGGATAATTTTCGACGTGCAGTGAATTGGGGCGGCCAGCAGCTTACTTATTTGAGCATGATGGGGTGAGGTCCTCGCCCCCACCTCCATCCTCTTCTCGTCATGAGATCTCAGGCCCCCTAAGATCCATCCTCAAGGCTCCTCCTCTCTCTTTGAGTCCTGGCACGTCATGCGTTTTACGGCATGTGTTGTCTGCCGAAACCACGCCAATCGGCGCACCCACTCAATCGCTGGAGGTTAGCAGCAACAGTGAAGCTAGTGTTGCAGCAGGGTTGGTCAATCACAATGGCTCCGCCTCACCCGCCCCTCAGCGCTCGGTGAGAGAAACTCGTCCCAGGATCACCTTTACCGTTCAAGAGTTTTCCATGTTTGCCAACTCACCAGCGCTATCTTTTTTAGCCGATGTCTCACTAGGATGCTGCTGCCCGGGGCCTGTAGCAGCCAGCGTCATGCTTGCTTTAACCTTGCTGTGGCGAATCGCACTCCCCTAATGTGTTGATATGAATTACGTTTGGGACGGGATGGATTCATGTTGGAGGGGGCGGGTGGGATCTCAGCTGCAGTATTTCGGGCGGAGCTTGCTACTCATGCATTGGCCCTCAAGCTGTCCGCACAGCTGCGTACAGTGACTTGAGTACCAATCAATGGTCGCTCGACCCTCACTACCCTGGCGCTTCGTTGGGTCCTGGGACCGCGGCCTCCTTAGCGCCTGCAGGTTGCCGTTTTCTTGGCTCCTGCTCGAATACTCAGGGCACGAGTGATGACTACGCTTGGAACCTTCCAATGCTTGAGCTCAGTGGTGGCAGCGCGCCATGGGAGCATCAGGGGATTTCTGAATTTTGCACAGAGATACTCTACTACGACGGGAAGTGCGAAAAAGAAGCATCCATGACCTGCTTTAGCCTGCTCACCTCTACCCAGACTCTTGAATGGCAGTCTCTTCTCGGACTACACGCCTCCCTCCTACTCCCGCAGGTGAAGCACTCTCGAATTAGCATGTGCTACGCTGACCGTTACAGTCTTGCCAAGGCGTGTTGCATACCAAGTTTTGCAGTTCGACCGCATTGGGGCGGATCCATCTCATTGGGCAGGAGCGGGGGTGGAAGAGGGGGGAACCCATCCACGGATCCTGGGAGCTCCTCTTCAGTGGGTAACCACTCGAATCGCAGCGCCCAGACCAGCAGGAGTGCGAGGACAGCTGGGATTGCCTCGGCAGCGTTAGCTGTCAGGTTTATCCTTTTCCCACATGTCTCCTGCTTCCTCCTCAACTTACCCTCGTGCATCCCTCTCACCTCTCGACGCAGGCCTCCTTTTGTGCAACGTTCCTCTGTGTGAGGCAGAAGTTTGCGCCTGCGTTCCACCACCAGGGATAGGTGGCTCCTTGCGTTCCCCCTCCTGTGCGGCGCCACTGAGCAGCAGTCCACGCGCTATCTCCCTCCCTGCCATCCTTCCACTTGGTGAAGTTGATTTCGGGATTGAGTCGAGCAGCGCACCTGGAGGGGTCAATGGAGCCCAGCAAGAAGTTGCCCAGCGTGCCCCCTACGAGGTCTCCCCCCCTCTGAGCCCCAATGCTGTGCCCTTCCGGCCTCACTTGGTTCGTAGGGGCCCCGACCTAGAGGTGCGACTTCCCTTGCATGAGCTCCGCGAGGTGTGCCGCGTTGCTCTCGAGGCTGCTCCACGTTCGTCCGTGGAGCCCTGCGCTCTGCATCTTTTCGCGGATGGCTCGGTTAAGCCTGCTTCTGCATCAGAGGCGTCTTGGGCTTTAGTTGCCATTGGGGAAGTACCTTGTGAGCCGCCATTCTCTTTCAGAGGCCGGTGGGCCTCGGACCTTAGCAACTCCTGCAGGACTGCCGCGACGCAGGACATCGCCTCCAGCACGGAGAGCGAATTTGTCGGTATACTGTGGGCAGGGATATACTTACTTTATGACGACACGATAGTCCCCGCCTTTGTTCAGACCGACTCAATAAACGTTTCCAAAACCATTTCTGGCATATCCACCCCCGCGCCTCTGGACACCATAGGCCGATTCGCATGCTCCCTTTGGAATGTTTTTTCGAACCCACCGACAAGTTTGCATCCCTCACGTAAAAGGCCATGCTGGCCACCCTTGGAACAATGTGGCTGACTGGATTGCACGAGCCGTGCTCACTGAGCGGATGGGATTTCCCCTGCCCATTTCCCTCCTTACTTTCTGCAGCACGCTGCTTTTCACAAAGGCATGGTATGGGAATGGCTCGCCGTGTCGTCGGCTGATGTTCGGGGTGCTTTTCCCGTTCAGCTGGGCGGATTGGGTTTTCACGCGCCTAGCTGTGCAGCGGACATTGACACCATGGTTTCGGTCATCACTCCTCCCCCCCGCCCGCTCCACGCTCTCCAACCAGTCAAGTTGAGAGCAGCACAGTGCAATGCTAGGACTGCCCATGCGGCTCTTACTTTTCGCAAGGCAGGCGAGCAGAGAAGAGCTCGAGCGAAACTACTTCGTATGCAGATGGTTGAGGAAACTGCACACGTTGTTTGAGGCTCGTGCTAAGTTTCAGCATATGATCAAGGATGCTCCCCCAATCCCTTGGGGCACAGAGCTGTACGCTCACTGCTGTGACATTGCTCAGGTAATTTCATAGGCTGCGCAGGAGTGCTCTGGGCTAAAGAGAAGGCTGCCTAATAAGCCACACATTTCACCTGCTTGCATGGCCATGGTTCAGTGGAGAAGAGGGGTTCAGCGTGCTTTAAGGAAATGGTTCCATGGCTCCCCGTGCTCTGATGTTTCAGATAGCAGGCATATCGCATCCCTTTCAAGATTTGCTGGCCGTGTTCTTCATGGGGACCTCAGCTGCATTTGCTTGGGTGGTGTCCCCCCTCTACTGTAGATATGTTTCGCTGGTGCGTTTCGCTTCTCAGTTGCATGTGGCCAGCTCCCTTTCCAGTCCTGACTACGCTGTCAGTCTGGCGCGCTTCCTTGCCCATTCTTCCGAAGCCCTCAGGATTCACCTTGAGGCCTCTCGCACTGCTCTTGAAAACCTCGCGCGGGAAGTGGCCATGTCGGCCGACGCCAAACTTCCCAAGGATGTATGGCTCCACCTCAACGAGCTCCATTCAGCTGGTGGCAGGAAGGAAGGGCAAGGTTTGTCTCCAGAGCCCACTCCGCTGATGACGGACGAGGGCGATGCATCCCCTTCCCCCTGCCCGCCAGGCCATGCGAGCCCGCGCGCCCTTGCTGCGCGTGCCGAGGTTACTGACAACATGCAGCGGCAGTTTTGCAATGTTGAAAAGGGCAAGCGCCTTTCAGCCATGGGCATGTACACGAAGCCAATGATTCCCCCATCTTGATCAGTGACCTACAGACCCGCTGTCTTCACTACATCCCTACCGCCCTGGACCTTGAGTATATCATGTGAGCCGTCAGAAGAGGAAAGGCACCAGGAGTGGATGGCATTGCTAGTTGCCTGTTCAAAGCCCCCCCCCCCCCCCCTCCAGGAACTCGCTCACGTGCTGCGCCCCCTGCCTGCCAAAGTTTACATTCTGGGCAAGGGGCCGTTTGCCTTCAAGCAGGGGGGGGGGGGGGGGCTGTTTATTTTTTTCAAGGGCTCAGGGTCCGCTGCCACCGCAACAAAATTGAAGCAACAACAAAGCGACATTTTGCTGGTTAGCACTATGTGCAAACTGTATCACAAGCGCGCCAGAGCACTAGCTCAGGATTTCTTGGCCTCGGCAGCGTTCCGAGAACAATGCGGAGGAGTCGGGGGCCGCAGCGCGGACATGGTTACTCCTTCGGTGGGGGGCATTCACCAGTGTTTGCAAGCGCACCAAATCCTCGGGCTTGATATTGTGCCTTGACCTGGTCCAAGCATTTTACCCCACTATTAAGCAACTTGCCCCTTCCCCTGCTGGTGAAGAGAATCGGCTTTCGGACGCCCCCGAGAGGCGTGATCCCCCACCTGTCCTCTTAGAACGAGTTAAGGCACAGCTTGCCCAAGGCCCGATGCTAGCACAACGCTTCCCCCAATATGAATTGGCCCTACTCATTCAAGAAACGCAGGGAGGCACGTATTGGAGGGTAAGGGGCGCAGGAGACTTTGTCGCGCCTAAACTAGGTTCTCGCCCAGGAACTGTGGCTGCGACGGACGTCTTCAATGATGTGTTCCGTCATGCACACATGGACATCAGGCTGGCAGTCCACACAGCGGGGCTTTCCTTCCAAGAGGCGTTTGATGCTCCCGTCTCCCACTTCTCTTCATTACAGGATTCTGGTCGTTGTTGCTCAGACCTCTCATATGTGGATGATCTCACAGTCATGGCTCCACTTTGGGGCCCTTGCAAAACTCTGGGCATTGCGAGCATCTTTGGGGCTTTGGCGTGTGCTACTGCGGCCCGCGCGGGCTTTTGCACCCGCTCGCCCAATCCAAGTCCCCAGTTGTCTCAACCGCAAGGGCTCACGCAAAGCTACGCGGGACTTGCCGAGGCATTGATTGAGCGAAGTCACCTCTGAACGCTGGCCTTATACGTTTCCCGCCCCCGTGTTTCGCAACATTTCTGGGCCCCAGGTGGCTGCGGATGGCTCTCTAGGGCCTGGCGCCACAACGGGGGGTGCGAAATCTGCCAAAGCTCTGAGACCAATGCGCAACTCAGTCGTCCCCGCGACGTTTTGAAAATCAAAGTGTAAGGCCATGCTGGCGGAGGCCCTCGCATCCTCGGTTCTTTTCTTCGGAAGCCATGTCTGGGCCAGGTTAAATACACGCTGCCCCCATGAAGGACGCTGCCACCGCGCACTTGGCAATTTACAGAGTCGCTACGGGTCAAGCAGCAACTATGAACGCTGAGCAGCATCACCTACATGCCAAGCCAGTCCTACTGGTAGAAAGGTTACCCACCGAGGTTGTGTTGACGCTCGGGGGACTTCGCCTCCCTCCTAGAGCTGTTTGCAAAAGCCCCCCGCCCCCCTCCCCCCCCCCTTCTACGATGTCTACTCGGCATGGATTGGCGAGATCCAGATGGCTGGGCTGCTCATCCGCGGGGACTTTTCCTGGCTCAGGTTTTTTGTTCCCGAGGCCCCGCCTGGTGATCTCGAGCGCAGTCCCTGGGTCCAGCTGGCGCGGAATTCTCCAGGGGAGTTCAGAAGCAACCTGGCCACGGGCATGAGGAGGGCCAAACGATATTATCAATATCAGGCTAGCCTCCAGGGTTGGCAGCGCCAGCTTAACGAGTGCTTCTCTGGGACAAGTCGTACTGCACAGGCGCCCTCTCCCCGCTACCTCTGCTGCGAATGCGGACATGTCGCAAGCAATGAGCAGCAGCTCAGAGCTCGCATTGGACGCTACCACAAGACGGCGACATCTGCTTCCAGGCTGGCGACTGGCTCTCTCTGTCAGGTCTGCTTGCGGGACTTTGCGACAAGCATCTAGGCTGACAAAACATATGTCCAACTCACCAGCATGCAAGGTTGCTTGGGGGCAGTCTTCTTGCGGACCCACCGAGCAGGAGATTGTCGAGGCCCGCGAAAAGGCTCGCAAGGAGGCGTCTCCTCCAACAGGCCCTAAGGGCGCTCAAACGCACATGCCCCCACCCCTGGGTTGCAATGGCATGCCGCCCCCTCCCATCGCGCCCAAGGCATTGGCCTCTCGCAGAGATCCCAAGCCTGCCCCCCCCCAGTGGCCCCCCCACCTGTCCAACGCGATGCTGTTCCCATTGGGCCCCCCCGGCTCCCCGTGAGGGCGCGCAAGTACCATCTGCGTGTGATTACTGGGCCCAAGGGGGCTGGGGGCTTTCATGATCACTTTGAGAGGCTCTTGCAGGCGCGCGAGGCTATGTGCTGGGTACTAAGTATTTGATCTAGCTAACACAGAGGAGGTAGGCGATTTCACGAAGCCAGAGGTGGCTGACCTGTGGGTCAGCATGCTACGATTTGGACGCATTGCAGGCACACTAGCGGGGCCCCCTGCGATTCTTGGTCGGCCGCCCGACACCCACCTCAGCCTCGGGCGAACAGGCCTCCCAGACCATTGCGACAGTCTTCATGGCTCTGGGGGCTCGGGCACCAATCCAAGCAGGAACAGGTGCAAGTTGCGACAGACAATCAGTTGCTCCGTGTGGCTCTTCGTTTCATGCGCGAGGCTTGGCGTTTGCACGTCCCCGCAGCGCTGGGGCACCCGGCGCATGT
Source organism: Prorocentrum cordatum (assembly GCA_963575745.1). NCBI lineage: Eukaryota > Dinophyceae > Prorocentrales > Prorocentraceae > Prorocentrum > Prorocentrum cordatum. The sequence goes on from CAUYUJ010015360.1 coordinate 874,946, forward strand.
GGCACGCGTGGAGGGCGCTCCCAACATTTGGCTTCTTCCTGAAGTTAAGAGGTTGCTTTCTCCCCCTGGCACTGCTGCGCGCCCCTTCACCGGTGCAGGTTTGACGCGCGTTTCCTCAAACCCACTGTTTTGCTTGCCGTGCATCTCCCTTCCACGGATCAGTGGATTAGCCAGGTGGATGGGGGGGCCTGTTTACAATCGCACCTCTCCCCGCCCCTCCTTTAGTGGCTTGTCCCTCGCAGATTCGCGGGGCTCGGCAGCTGCCATGGCGCATCCGTCGAACGTGCGTCTCATGCTTGCTGCCGCGTTTCTCTCTCATTTCCGCTCGCGAGTTCCCGAACTCTGCTCTCCTCTTGTTCGTGGATTTCCCATTGGGCTTCCACAGGGCTCCCTCCGTGACCCCCGCCCTCCTAAGTGAGCCCTCAGCCAGGAAAGACAACTTCGCAGGGCGATCGATTTAGATCCATGTGACGACGCGTGGGAACTTCCGCCTGACATTTGGAGCTTCTACGCGCCCTTGGGCCCCTATCTCAATGAGGAGGTGTAGTTTTACTGTGCGACCCCCCTCCTGGCGCGCAGGCGCCCTGGCGCGCAGGCGCCCGTCCGACTCCAGGCGACTGTGCCGCGCGACCCGGGGCCGTCTCACTCGCCAAGTTCCCTCTTCCTTCCCCTTAATGTGGACTGCCGCTCAGTTGAGCGCGG
>CAUYUJ010015360.1:880647-903147 GCA_963575745.1 Prorocentrum cordatum
GATCTTAAGGCCGTCCACAGGATGGATGAGGAGGTTCTGCGGTTTGAGGTCACGATGAATGATCATGCGCGCGTGGCATGCGTGGATTCCGTTGAGAAGATCTTGTGAATACCGCAGGACCTCCTCCATGAGTAGCTGGGTACCCTCCCTCCGGTGACCTTTCAAGATCCGGTGCAGGTCGTCCGGAACGTACTCGAATATCAGCTGGTACTCGGTGGGACCATTGACCTGCAGGTCCTTCAACTCCACGATGTTGGGGTGAACGAAGTCGCGCAGCAACGATACCTTCCAAGATCGGCCGCTGACCCCCTCAACTCCAGGTTCGCTATAGCTACTGGCTGGGGAGCTCAAGGGCTGCGAGACCTGCTTGGCACGGGGACAGAAGACGTGTTTCCTCTTCTTGCGTCCTCTCTCTCCACTCGCCTTTGTCACATCCCCGGGAAGTCTTTGGGCCCTCTTGGACAATTTTGGGAGACTCTCGGGCCGTCTTCGGGGTCTCTTGAACCGTCTTGGAGTCCGTTTGTGAGCGCCGTGAGCCGTCTTGGAGCGATACCAAGACGACATCGACAACATCTCATTTACGTGAAGATGTCCCTGGCGAATCGTCAAATTGGGCAAGAACGATGCCAAGACGATGTCGACAACATGTCATTTGTTGAAGATGGTCTAAGCGAAATCGCAAGTGGGGGCAAGACCGAGACCACGACGATTTCGACAACATTCCATGTTTGTGAGGATGCCTCGGGCGAAATCTCAATTTGGGCAAGAGCGATACCAAGACGATGTCGACAACATGTCATTTGTTGAAGATTTCCCAAGCGCAATCGCCATTAGGGGCAAGACCGTGACCACGACGACGCCGACAGTATCTCATTAGTTTGGGGATATCCCTAGCGAAATTGCCATCTGGGGCAAGAGCAAAATTAAGTTGACGTCGACAACATCTCATTTGTGTGAGGATGCCCCGGGCGAAATCGCCATTTTGGGCAAGGGAGATGTCGGCAACATCTCATTTGAGTGAGGATATCCCTAGCGAAATCGCCATTCTGGGCTGTAGGGCGTGTTAGAGCTGTCTCGTTGGGCTATGTTGTGACGTCTTGAGGCCTCCCCAGCGCGATCCAAAGACACGTAGAGTTTTTCTTGAGGATGTCCCCAGAGAGACCGCCATTGTGGATAATCAATCCCTGGGGGTCGACCTGCCAACCCCCTCATAATCCCCCTGGTTAATTTCTCGGGCGTTGGCAGAACTGGGTTCAGTGGGACCTGGTTTAGTGATTTGTACTGGGGGACGCCCCCCTCGCCAGTTCCACTAACCAGAACTGCCGTCACCCGAAAAAACACCAGCTACGGCAAACCTGGTTTAGTGATTCTGGCCAATTTAGGGGCTCCAGGGCCCTACTACTAACCGGGTCCCCTTACCTGGGGTCCTGGCTATACCCAAATTTCTTCCGACTAACGGATCGCACGCTACGCGCGCTTTCCGTCATCTACCGGCTCGTGGGGCCAGGCCGCCACATCTGCTGGCTGGAAAGATCTGGTTGCAAAGTAAATGCTGGCTGGGGAAGTGGAGGGCGCTCGACCCTCGCCTGCTGGTACCAGATCCCCAGCCCCAGCTCACCTCAGCCCTGGCAACCACCATGGCCCCCAACTTCCTCCAACCCGCAACCCCGTGGAAGACCACTGGAGAGACCTCCTCCTCGCAACCGCTCTCTCTCTGTTGGTACATCCTGCGGCGGGGAACTCTTGCAGATGGGCCTGTTGTCCACCACCACCACCACCACCACCATAAGTTGGAGGGGGGAAGGAGGAGGAGGAGGAGGAGGAGGAGGAGGAGGAGGAGGAGAAGGATGAGGAGGACGACGAAGAGGAGGACGACGAAGAGGAGGAGGAGGAGGACCGCTTCCCCCTCCAACTTATGGTGGTGGTGGTGGTGGTGGAAAACAGGCCCATCACTTGCTCAGCGCGTCGAGGCGGCGGCCCTGGCGACACGCTTAACGCCCTGGAGACGGACAGCGTGTCGCTCCGCTCCGCGGGGCGGGAGACTCGGGCCGCGGTGGCGCTCGGGGCTAACTACCGTGATGGCCAACTACCGTTGGCCCAACTGGCCTTCTGTTCCAACCTACTTCAACCTCGAGGGTTTTCACGCGTCGGGCCCTGGGAGACACCCGCCCGACACTGTTTCGACACTGTTTCGACACTCTGGGTGCTCGAGATTATTTCTGGGATGTGGTCCTTCAGTACGATGGGAGCAACATACAACTGGCCCTCCTCTGACGGACCAGGCCACAAAAACCAGGTTCGCGACGGCTCGTCGTTTGGCAAGCCCTCCAACCCCTCGGAGCAGCTGTTTTCCTCACTGCAGGGCCCCTGGAAAATTCCTACCCTACTTCTCATGGCTGGCTTCTCATCCCTGGCCGTTTCTTGCCGTCCCCACTTGGATGGATCCGGCCTCTGCTAAGTTTTACCAGCGGTGATGAAACGCCAGCGCATTTGCAAGGGGTTAATGAGTGTGTGTGGTAAGTGTTTGTGCCGACCAAATCTGCATAGGCTGTCATGGAATGGGGATAAACAGTTACATCAGCTTTTTGAGGCCCGCCTAAAAGTTTACTAAAACCCTTTGTGAACCCCTTAGTTCGCTTGCAGCCCGAGACCTCCTAACAATTTTTACGCAGGCGCTCACATGTCCACAAACGTTAACAGAGCCCGCCTGAACATTTACGTAAGCCTCTGGTACAGCCAGGCGATCGATTAGCTAAACATGAAGACAAGCGTTGAGCTACTAAGCGAAGGGGCGGGTAGTAATACCATTTCGACGCTACTGTTCGGTGTTGTATATATATAGAGTGTCAACACGCGTCATAAGCGTTACTGTGATTAGACTGGTATGTGCGCAGAGGCACAGCTTACCAAGCACATGCTAACACGCCTTTGCTTAGAATTACTCGGGCGTTGCACCAGCCTCCATACACGATGTAACTCTTGCTGGATCACAGGCTGCTCTCCGCAAGGCCCAGCGACGGCCTCGGCAGGCCGAACACTGCCAACACATGTCCTGCCGTGTCTTTCACAACGCGAGGATGTCTGGGCCTCCGCCCTCCGCACCCGCCATCCCTTCACCCGCGGTGAACGACCAAACCACCGAATCGCACCACACTTCCGAAGGTCCGCGCAGATTTCTTGGATCGACGCTGGAACCCTTTCCCTGGCTCGCGGATTGCGCCACGGGCGGCGCTGCAGGCGCCGCTAGGGGCTCCGCAGCGCCGACCTAAGAAATCCGCGTGGAGCTCCGATAACCTCTGTTTATGTCTTTTCTTCTTCCTCGACCTCCTCCTCCTCCCGCGCCCTCCGCAACTTCCATTCCTTCACCCAGCAGGTGGCGCCTCCCGAGGTCGAAGCTCGAGACGGACAAGTTTTTCGAGCCGCGTCCAGCCGTGGCGACGAGTGGCCCCTTCCTCCTCCACTTCTGCCGGCTGGAACCAGTGCTGGGCCACCTCAGCCCACCAGCTGGCGACACGCTTCCCCGACGAGGGGGTGCTTTCTCCTGGCGCCGCGGGTCCTTTCGCGGCCAAGATGTTCCCGGGCCGTAACTTACTCGTACCACGGTCGCTCGGGACGATCTGGGCGATGAATGGGCGTTGCGGGATCGATGCGTCACAGCTGGGGCTATCCCCCCCAAACGCTGCCCCTGAGTACCTCTATCGGGCTCCTATCGGCGATAGGGGGTCGAAGCAGCCCCAACTGAGCCATCCCCCCTCCTGACGTTGCCCCTGAGTGTGTACCTCCATTGGGACTTATCGGCGATGAACCTCCATCGGGACCCATCGGTGATGAATGGGTGATAGGGGGTCGATGCACCTCCCCCTGTACCTATCCCCACCTAACGTTTCCCCTGAGTGCCTCTGTCGGGCCCCTGTCGGCGACGCATGGGCGATATGGGGTCGATGCGCCCCCCTTGAGCCTATCGCCCCTTGACGTTGCCTCCTGGCTTTCGGGCCATAGTTCGTGCCTCCGGCGGTCGTTCGGAACGATCCGGGCACCCTGGGAACGCCCTCGGCGAGGCGCAGCTGCTGGGGAGCATCCCGAGGCTGGGAAGCCGCCGAGGACCCCGACAACGGCCGAGAACCTCCCAGAGATCCGATGTCGTGTTTTTTTCAATGCGGGGTCCCTGGAGGTCCCGACCCCTTCCCCGGGACCTGTTTCTCATCCTGAGTCGTTTTCTGACGGTCCCGGGACCCGGCGAGGGCCCCTAGAGGCCGAGGAGGGCGAAAAACCTCCGTCTTGATTTTTTCAATACGTTGGATCTCTGGGTCGTCGAACCTCGAGCCCCTTTCTCCACCCTTTCTCCACCCTTCTGCTGGCCGGAGACAATGCCTGGGCCATCCCGGCCCCCCCCCCGGGCGGGCTCCAGGCTGGGCCCCCGCCCTCCGCACCCCCCATCGCTCCACCCAGCAAGGCGGCGCCTCACGGATGACGTGCGCGGGCACGCCGTCGCCCTGGGCGTCGTCGATCGTCAGGCTCTTGATCGCCACCCTGCGCAGGGCCCTCTGAGCCAGGGCACTGCTGATGGGAACTTTGAAAATTCCACCCGGAGAGAACGAAGAAGGGATGATGTTTCGACCCAAGGCTGCAGTTTCCCAGGCGCGCCAATGTCTTTCTCAGAAAATCCCCGATGAAAAGGGGCCCTGACCTGCCGTCCGTCTCGCGGTCCCGGGCCACGAAGACCGTCCCGTAGACTCCAGTGCCGATGACGTGCATGACTTCGTACCTGAGGGGCAACTTTTGGGGGGGGTCGACATTTCGGAGTTCAAGGTTTCTGGTGTTTCCGGCCATTGTGGTCGGTTCTCGTTGGCTTTCCAGCCTCGAGATGCCTCCCAGCGGCTGCATCTCGCTAAAAGTGTTCTGGGGGTTCCCGGATCGTCCCGAACGGCCGCCAGAGGACCTCGTGCATGAGGAAGAGCGTTAGGGGCGGACCCTGACCCCCAATATCGACGATCGGTTTTTGACAATTTTCAACCTCTGGGAGCCCTCGCTGGGCCTCAAGACAATCAAAAACGACTCTGGACGAGAAACCGGGGGGTCTTGGGACCAGCTCAGGGGAGAAGCATCGATCTGGAATCGGCGATACATCGCAAATAGATTGGCGATAGGCCACTGGTGGCGAATCCGCAGGCGTGGCCCTCTCGGGCCCCTGTCGGCGATGAATGGGTAATAGGGGATCGATGCATCACAGCTGTGCCTATCCCCCCAACGTTGCCCCCGAGTACCTTTATCGGGCCCCTAGCGGCGATGAATCGGCGATAGGGGGTCGAAGCAGCCCCAACTGAGCCTATTCCCCCTTGACGCTGCCCTATCGGGCCCTATCGGTGATGAATGGGTGATAGGGGGTCGATGCACCTCCCCCTGTGCCTATCCCCACCTAACGTTTCCCCTGAGTGCCTCTGTCGGGCCCCTGTCGGCGACGCATGGGCGATATGGGGTCGATGCGCCCCCCTTGAGCCTATCGCCCCTTGACGTTGCCTCCTGGCTTCCGGGCCATAGTTCGTGCCTCTTGCGGTCGTTCGGGACGATCCGGACACCCTGGGAACGCCCTCGGCGAGGCGCAGCTGCTGGGGAGCATCCCGCCGAGGACCCTGGGAAACGCCCGAAATCTTCGAACCTCGAATGCCCGAACGCCTAGAACGCCTCCTGGGGTGCGTTGCCCCTGAGTGCCTCTGGAGGTCCGCGGCGCCCGCCCAGTCCTAGGAGGATGCTGACGATACACCTCGATACACCTGCACCGATCCTGGCCAGGCCGATCCTGGGCCCAGGACGGTCTGGATCATGGGCCCAGGATCGGCCTGGTCAGGGTCGGTGTAGTCGGGGTCGGCCAAGTGGGGGGCGTCCAAGAGCGGGGGGCGCAAATCATGGCCAGCGGCATGTGCGCGGCCCAGGGGCGGGGCCAGGGACGTGATGCAATAAGAAGAGGCGCCATGAAATCTGAGAAAATATCATGGCCCACGCCCTGATATCCCCCCCCCTAAATCATCACCCCCCTCTTGGCCGCCCCCAATGTAGGTTTTGGACGCCCGAAATGGGTACGGAAAAAATGGGTACAATGCTCAACAACAAATGTTGCTCCAAACCAACAGCGGCTGCTGTTGGGCAGGCGGCCTTCTGTCTCAAACGGACACAGCTGCGGCGGCGCGGACAGCGAGTCCTGTTCAGAATGAACAGGAACTGCTGTTGGGCGTTGTACCCATTCTTTCCGTTCCCCTTTTCGTTCGCGCCGATAGGTGGATATCATGGCCCACGCCATGAGATCCACCCCCTAGTCACCACCGCCCTCTTGGCCGCCCCCGATGTAGGTGCATGCCCAGACCTCCGTCGTCGTGACTTTTTCACAACGTCGACCCCCAAAGTCTGGACCCCTTCCCCAGGACAGGTTTTTCGTCCTGAATCGATTTTTGACGGTCCCGAGGACCGGAGGGCCCCCGGAGGCCGAAAATAACGAAAAACCTCCCGTCGTGTCATTTTTCACAACACGAGGAGGTCTGGGTGGTTGGTGCCCTCCGAAATCCGGCTCGTCCGCGTCGGGCTCCGGCGCCACCTCGGGGCTCCTGGCGCGGGTGCTGCACGCGTCCGCGGCGCTGCCGCCGCACGCGCCCGCGGAGGCCTGGCGCGTCGCGCGGTGGGCACGGCGCGGCCCAGCGGTCAGAAGCCGGCGCAGTACAGTCAGCGCGTACAGTGAAGCCAGTATAGTAAGGATGCGCGAGAGGGGTGCAGGGGGCCTTGGACGCCCATTCCGAAGCTTTTCGAGCGGGGCGCGGCCAGCGAAAGCGGCGAGGGATGGACCGAGGAGGCAAGGATGCAAGGTTACCCTTGGGAAGGCTGCCCATCCTTACAATGCGCAGCACAGTCAACGCGTATCGTACTTAGGTCGGCCTCGTCCCCATACAGGCAAATTTCCGAGAACAAAATTCAACATAGTCGAGAAATATTCAAACATAGCAAGAAAATCTCAACAAATCGTCCTCAGACTATTTTCTCTTATTTTGGAATATTCCTCCTGTAGAGGGACAAGCCCGACTTGATATTATGTGCTGGCATTGGTCAAGGAAACCTGAGATAAGGAATCCGGGGTCTGGAAGCCAGTCGAACTCCCATCGTGGATCGGCCACGAATATATCACCACCGCCCTCATTGGATAAGGAATCCTCCAGGGTCTGGAGCCTCCTGGGACCATTGCTTAACAAACGCCTCCACCGTGAGGACGCACGAGAAGGATGCAGGGGCCTTGGAAGGCCATGTCGACACTTCTCGAGCGGGGCGCGGCCAGCGAAAGTGGCCGAGGGCGAGCCCAAGGGCAAGGATGCCAGGGTAACCTTGGAAAGTCGCTCATCCTCGCTCTGCGCTTTGACTGTAGACACATCAGATAAGAAATCTTGCTATATAATATCTTGGGGCACGCTCATCGTCGGCATTTGAAATTCACACGGTGTCCTAGAGCTTCTCTGGGACCCTGGGGCCACCGGGGGACAAGACACTTCCGTGGGGCACCTGCTGGCATTCGGATTTCTAGCTCCCTGGACGAACTTGAAGCAGGAAAGCGTTGAACGCAGATCGGTTTCCTCCAGTCACATGAAGAGAAGGAAAGAGAGAAGACCGCTCGGCTCGACACCTGAAGCAGGAAGGCTCCTGAAGCAGCTTGGAACCTGGGAGCCCAAAACAGCACCCGCTTTCAGAGACCGAAGGGCAGTGCCTCGCTGGCGATGCCCTCCGGCTTCAGGGCCAGGCCGTTTGCGGCCGCTCCGAGCGGCCCGTGGGCCTCCTCTGCGCACGCCGCGCCCTGCCAGCACGTCATGTACGCCGGGCGGCGAGGGGTGCCAGAGCGAAGGGTCTGTGCGGAGCGGCCTGGGAGCGGTCGCGCTACTGGTATGGGCCGGCGTGCGTGGGTTGCCCCTCGGGCTCATAAATCTCTAGGGGGGGAGAGGGGGATCGCGAGGACGGGGGCGGGAAGAGGAGAAGGCGGGAGAAGGCTGGAGTTCACGCCAGGGGAGGAGGAGGAGGTGGAGGAGGAGGAGGAAGAGAAGGATGAGGAGGAGGAGGGGGAGGAGGAGGAAGAGGAGGAGGAGGAGCTCAGGCCGGATGATGAAGGCAGCGATGATGATGGTGATGATGATGATGATGATGATGATGATGATGATGATGGTGTTGTTGATGATGATGATGATAATGATGATGGTGCTGATGATGATACTGACAGTTGCTGATGATTATGATGCTGATGATGGCGACGATGACAATGATTATGGTGATGATGGCGATGCTGATGGTGATGATGATGTCGATGGCGCGATGATGACGCTGCTGATGGTGATGGTGATGCTGCTGCTGCTGATGATGATGATGATGGTGTTGATGATGCTGATAATGATGACGATGACGATGACGATGATACTGATGCTGATGATGCTGATGATGATGTTGATGATGATGACGATGGTGATGATGATGCTGATCAATGGTGTTGTTTTGCGATGCTGCTGCTGATGATGATGTCGCTCCTGCTGCTGCTGCTGCTGATGATGATGATGATGATGATGATGATGATGATGAGGTTGCCGATGACGGGGATGATGATGGCACGATGCTGTGAGGATGATGTTGGTGGTGTCAGTCAGGATGCTGTGCTGATGCTGATGCTGATGCTGATGCTGATGATGATGATGATGATGATGATGATGATGATGATGATGATGATGACGATGATGATGATGCGATGGTGCTGCTGTTGATGATGTGATTAAGATCCGGAGGAGGAAAACGACGAAAACGACGATGACGAAAAGCTGTACGGCTGCCAAGCTTTTTGGAGGGAAGGGACGGGAGGCAGGGGGGGATAGGGTGGAGCCAGGGGAAATGTTTGACAGAACTTGGGGGAATGGGTCGCGCAGCCAATGATGATACTACCCGTGTTCGTGGGAGTAAGGGCCGTACTACTCATAACTGTTAGCACGAATAATAAAAAAGGATATGGAAGAGGAACACGTGGCGGAGAATAATGATCGTGAGACCTATCCCCTACGGTCACGAATTGTTGGATAGCGTGTCGCCACGGCGGCTCCGGCGACACGCTATGCCCTGCGAGCGGATAGCGTGTCGCTCCGCCCCGCGGGGCGGGAGGTTGGGACCGCTCGAGACGTGGACTCCTGGGGACCGCGAAGTGGATAGCGAGTCGCACCGAAGAGAGGTGGGCAAGAACCAGCGGACAGACACCCGATCCAACAGTTCCCGACTGCATCCCCACCGGGAAGGCCGTGGCCTCGATGTCCGACTGCCCCCCCCCAGTCGGGGACAGATGCCCTCTCCGTACTGTACTGCGCTCCAATGGAAGCAGATGCCTACGTATGCCACCTGCTCCCCACTACTAAATGTACGAAGAAATCGGCGTTTCGACATTGGGCGGAAGGGGGGGGGGTCTGGCTCCGGACCTCTGCTTAATGCGGCTGTTTGGGACCATGCGTCCTATGGGGGACACTCCGCCTGCTCGAAACAGGCTTCAACAACAGCCAAGATCTACCCCACGGCCCACGGGTGGAAGGGGAAGGGGGGGGGTGCGCGGGCCCGCGCCGATCGGCAACATAATGAACTAAGAAACGCTCACAAACCATCATTCAAACGATGCCCTTACCGTCGGATTTCGAATGGCGTGCCTCCCCACCTCGAGGGGGGATGGGGTGTGCGGTTCCCCTCGGAGCCGTAGGCGACCCGAGGAGGAGGTGGAGAAGGAGGAGAAGGAGGAAGAGGAGGAGGAGGAGGGGGAGGGAGAGGAGGATGGAGGAGGAGAGGAGGAGGGGGAGGAGGAGGAGGAGGAGGGGGAGGAGGAGGAGGAGGAGGAGGACAATGACAAGGACATCCGCATGCAGAAATAACGTCAGAGCACCAACGCGGGTGATGTATACGCGCTATTGCCAAAATCCCCCGCGCTTGGTTGTGCTACAGCCCTGCTTCCTCACTCGGGCCGGCAGGGGGCATGCTCAGTAGCTCAAGGACCGAACTCCGGAGTGGCCCCGTAGGAGAAGCCCGCTGCTTTACATCGCGAGTCCCATCGGGTCAGTGCGGGGGGGGGGCAACTGCTGACTTTTCCGCGTGCCCTAGGGGAGGGGGCGCGCGGGCTCAACAGGGCGCCCGAACCAAAGGGGGGCGACCTCAAAAAGAGGAGGGAGGGGAGAGACAAAAGGCCCGAGACCCCAAACTGTTGCCGGGGGGTTCCTACTTCTACAGTTTGAATTCCGTGTTCCCCTCTTCCAGTCAGCTCACTTCTCGGTCGTTCCGGGAGATGCTCGATGTGATGTCACATCTGTACTCTGGTACCCCGTGAGGTAGCTCAGTTTCCCCCTCGGAGTGTGTGAGGTAGAGCATACTGGAAGTCACGGTCAGAGGTAGGGTCGATGAGAATCTCACTGGCTGGCATCATGCTGATCCTTTGTTTCCCCCCCCGCACCCTTTATTTGTGTACCTGGTGGTACTCCAACAAATACTTCCCATGTCGATAGCGGTGCAGGCGTACTGTAGTGCCCATGTAGTCTGCCATGAGTAGCAGTCCGAAAACCCCGCTAACGCTTTTCCTGACTGCCTGTGGGCACGGGCAATTCACCCCTTGCCTAGATCAGCACTCCGAAACACCTCGCTGATTTAGCGAGGCTTCTGCGCGAGACTCTGCGGACTACGGCGGCTGGATATGCACAGACCTATAGCGAGAATGGCGAACAGGCCCAGAGAACAACCCAATCGTTCATGCTTTCTCTTGGCAATCTGCAGGCTCCAAAAGGTGCGCTCACTGGTGGCCGCTTGAGCTGGCCGCCGTCGTCTCCTCCGACTTGGGGTAGCCGAGCGTCTCCGCGAAGGCCTCGGTGCCATCCAACACATTCTGGGTGCTGTCCTGTAGCTTCTGCCGCTCCTTCAGCCTTTTCACGTCCTCTGGGTCCATGTTGTCCTCGTTCTTCATCTCATTGATGGCGACTTTCATTACCCTGTGGAGGTTCTCCTCGTCACTCTTCGCGATCTTCAGCGCTAGCTCGAACCAGCTTTGCACTGCGAAGGCCTTCTTACCGTTGCCCCCCCCATTGGTCTACTGGGTACCTCGCGATGAGGTCGCAGCGTTCGATATTGTGCGTCATCGGGGAAGACAATGGGAGCACATCGAACAGCTCCTTTGGGCTCATCTTCTTGGCCGCGTCGAGGACTCGTAGTGGCACTCTTTGATGGCGTCGTCGAATTGCTGCGGCAGCCTTTCCGCAACGCGAGCTTGCCATCGTGGAGGGTTTCTCCGAAGGGCTTAAGCGACCCGTCCTCCTCCCTCTCCTCCTGCTGCTCCTCCTGTTCCTCCTCCGACCTCCGCCGGTTTCAAAATGTGGCTCTCGCCACAACGCCGCGCGCATTCGTTTTAAACAATTGCAAGAGCTTCACGGATTGAGGGCGGTGTCTTTTCAAAATGTGGTTCTGGCCTCAGCGCCGCGCGCATTCGTTCATACTATGTGCAAGAGCTTCGCGGATTCCCACGATCAACGTACCAGAAATGGTGTTTGGCACGGACTCAGCATTTTGCGGATACAACAGTTACGTCGATTCGCCGTGTTGAAATCCCAAGAATGGCGTTATGGCACGATCCAGGATCGTCAATACGCAACAGTCAGGTTGATCCGTGGCGTTGGGATCCCGAAAACAATATTTCGGCATGCTTCCGAATCTTCAAACGGTTGTGATCCAACGAAGCAGATCAGAAAAAAATTGAATGAACCGTTGTAGGGGCCTATGAAGAGAGGGCTTGGAGGGAGGGTGTATTCCAAGATTGTTGATGGTTCTTGGGTTTACGTTGGTCCTCCTCCTCCTCCTCTCTCATGCCTCTTCTTCCCTTCCGGGCCAGTGGGGATGGGGCACGGTCAGGAACTGTTACTTCGCGTGTCCTGGTGGCGGCCCGGGCGATACCACATGCTTTGCGAGCGGATGGCGTACCGTTCCGTTCCGCGCCTGGGGACTGGGACGTGGATGGCGTGTCGTGCCGAAGTGTGGTTGGCCAGAACCAGCGGAGCGACACGCTAAGCAAAACTTCCCAGCCGTAGGTCTGACGGTGCTGACAGGGGGGAGGAGGGCGGATGGCCCTGAGAGGACAACGCGGAAGAGCGCACAGTTCGACGAAGAGCGCGCGCGCGCTCCTCAGCGGCGAGAGCGGAGAAGGGCAACGACGAGGGAAGATGCTGTTCCTCCTGCTCCTCCTGCTGCTCCTCCTGACTCCTGTCTCCTGCTCCTCCTTCCTGCCTTCTCCTCCTTCCTGCGTCCTCATCCTCCTCCGTCCCTCCTGCAATCAATACCAGAAGAAGTGGATGCGACAGGACGATGTCCCTACGTGTGGACCAAAAGGGGGCGACAACTCCTCTGATCAAACACTTGAGCCAAACAGTGAAGGACTCATGCATGAAACATTGTGTCCTGTGTTTTCCACAACAGCACCATCACCCCCTTCGGCCAGCACTGGCCGTCAGGTACTGCATGCAATATTGGTGACCGCGACGGTGAAAACATCAACGTCACCCACCGGGGTAACGGTCAAGAGAGCCCGGCAGTCCAGGTCAGCTTTGCAACTACGTGCGCTATTGAATTCGGCGCGAACGAAAGTCAATTTAACGTGTTCGCTCGATCGTGGTAGTCAAGACTGAACAATGGAAGCAGCTTCATTGGTAACTCCCCCAGGCAGGGGAGTCAGAGGAAGTAGATCTCGCCAGTCAGCGCGCTAACGGCGCCTGGGGGTGACCTGTGAGTGCGCCTGGCCACCGGCCCTCCTTGCGTCACCGCCGGACCACAGCGTGGGCAACCTGCAAGCGGCGTCGCCTGGGTCGCAGTAGGACCGCGTTTGACCAGGCATTATTAAACTGCTCGGTGTCGCTCCAACACCCGCGACGCCCATCTGCGCAAACTTGGCTCTTGAGCTCGGTGGTATTGCCGGTGAGGGGGTCGCTGAAACCGGCGGCCTCCTGGAATGCGTGGTCGGGTGCGCGCAGGTAACGGGGGAAGTGAAGGTTGTTGCGTCTCGCGCGACGGAACCCGTGACCACTGCTAGGGTTAGCCAACCAGCGGCTGCCATTCCCCCGCGCTGCGTCGAACGAGCCAGCACTCGCCTCGCACCCAGACCGCCTCGCACCCAGACCGTTGAACGTGACGAGCCAGCATGCGTGTTAACGGGGCGAAAGTAGGTGGACATCGAAGTCTTCAGGGCCGTCTTGTGCCAGACGATTTCCGACGGCTCCAGATCGGCCTGGAGCTCATTCCGATTTGCGGCGCGAGAGTGCCGCGCAGCTGGTTAAACACCTCTAATCCATCGGCAAACTGGAGAAAGTGCTCGGCTAACTCTCGAGTGGCGAACCAGACGGCCATGGTGCCCGTAGCGATCTCCCCACGATTGCTCCACGACTCCTCGCGCAGCACTTTGACGCCGATGATGAAAAGGTTTCCAGGCCATCACCAGCCGAACCCAAGGAACGACCAACTCCAACAGCTTCTTCCCTGGTAACTCTGGCAAGTCCTGGATGTAGACCTGCGTGTCTGGAACATGGTCCGGAAAACCTGGGCGCGAACGGGTAGTGAAGGTAGGGCGTAACTCAGCAAGGTTCCTACGCGCCTGGTAACCACGGGGCAACTTGGACTGCAGTGCTGAGATCGCTTGGACCCATAACTCGTGCTGCTCGGCCGTGTGCCCGATGAGTTCAGTCTGCCGCGCAAGCGGCCCCACTAACAGCGTCGTGGGTATCAGCAGGTACATGTCGCCGAAGAACGGGTCGAAGCTCGATTGGGAACTCTCGCAATCGTCTTGGGTAGCCTGATTGCCATGAACGTCCGCGAGGGGCTTGGGAGCTGGCTCGCCGATCAACTTGCCGCTGTAACTGCGCGAGAAGTTACGGTTCGTCTGGAAAAAATATTGTGCAGGTTCGGAGTAGCAATGCAGTCGGGGTCGCGCATGTCGCTGGAAATCGGAGACTCGCGGAAGCACGTGGACGGCAGCATCTTGTGGGACCTCATGAGAGCGCGAACCGTGTCACGAGCGGTTTGCTCGCCGGTAGCGGGCGTCTCTTCTGGCCAGGGAGTTCCCGCGCGAGGCGGGGGCGCCGCCCCCGCGGAGCTCCCTGCGAACGCAGGTGCTTCCGAAGGCCCGCCGGCTGGAACTGGACGCTGGCGCGGGTCGACCGTTAGCTCATTCGCCCAATCATCGCCCCCCTCCGCCTTCACTGGGGGGGGGGGGGCTGAGGCGGGTTAACTCCGCTGGCTGGCGCGCCTCCGCTGTTCGATGCGATCGCAGTGCCTTCGGGTAAAGTCTCGGAGCTGCCGCAGGAGCTCCTGCCGTCGCCGCGCGGGTAACGGTCGTCCATCCTAGACCTGAAATGGCTGCGCCTCTTGGCCGACTTGTCCCCCTCGGCGTCCTCGTTCGGTGATGGGCTCGGAAGTGGTCGCGCGGATGGCCGGTTGTCAGATGGCCGTGGGGAACGCAACTCACCTGGTCCGCGATGAGAGACTTGCCGCGGGGGGCGTCGGCGTTGACCGAGTGCGCCCTGTCGGACATCTCCTCCGTCTGAGATGTTACTTCGGCTTAGACTTGGAGCTGGGCTGGTTAGGGTAACCGCTGGGCGATCTTCGAAGCGTTAGTGGCTAAATCCGCGTTTCTGGCCATGTTGTTGGCGATTTGTTGCATGTTTGACGGCTCGGGCGTCCTCGTCGCCGTCCTGGGCCACATTGAGATAGCGGTGACCTACTCTGCGAGCAGCTGGCACGTTTTCTTGGACTGGTCGAGCCCGCGTCTAACATCGCTGATCTCCGCGTCGACCCTGGTGACTCGGAGGCGGGCGTTTGGGCGCCTCTTGTAGCGCGGCGTCACGGTCCGCCATCATTTGCTCAAACTCAGCATGGCGCGCGTCGCGGTTGGACTCGGACTGCTCGATGCAGCGGCGGGCGCAGCCCCCGGGCGCATCTAGCGCGAAGCCCATGTGGTTCGTGATTAACTTCTGTCTTGCGGGGGCTCCCAGGAGGTCGCCCTCGGCGGCCTCGTCAGCCGGGCGGGGCCCCGTCGCGGAAACAAGATCCCGACCGGCAGGGGGCGCCGCGCGCTCGGGAGGGACGCGGCAATCGGGCGCCGTCGCAACGGCGGCGACTGGCGAGTTCGGATGGCTCGGAAACGAGAAAGGCAGTAGGAGCAACTCATTGATCTCGTGCAGCTGCAAACGTTCAACAATCGGTGCCTGGTGCTGACAGGTGTCTGCCCTCAAGCGCGAGCTGAATCGTGTCGCGCATGAGATTCCGGATTCGTGCGCTGCTGGCGTGTCTGGTTGGCGTGCCGGCAAGCTTCTCATGTGTAGTAACCCTGTCTGTCTACCTTTATGTATACTTTCCTCACTCTCTCTTCCAACCGCAAGTGACAGACTTCAGTGGGACCCACTGCCTTAAACAATCTTTCGCTTGCAGTAGCTATTGCCGCGCTGGCGTCACTTTCCAGGTCTAACATCACCTCGAAACCTTGCAATGCTGACTGTCTGCCTAAGCTCACTCATGCTCCTCGCGCAATTCCATGACGCTCCGTTTCGTCCGACGATGACGCCACCGCATTCTGCGTCGAAGTCCACGACTTGATGACGCGTTTTCCACACTTCACTACTCCTCCATTCGGAGACGCCCTGGAGTTCTTGCGTCCAGCATCGTCCGCGTCAGTCCATACAGTTCGTTCCTCGGGAACTTCTGGCATTGATGCGAATGGCATTACCTGCTGTGCGATTCAGGCACTGCCCGAATTGGACTGGGACTTTCCATGACCCACGGGTCGGACGTGACATGCTCCTGGAGAGTCTCTCTTCACTGCGAGATGACTGTCTGATCCGTCATGTGTCCGCAAATTCGCTCTCGCAACTAACGCCTGATACTTACTTGCACCTGCTCAGGGCAACTGATCCTCGTCCTCCTAGCTGTAGCCCCCTTTCTCATCTGGCATTTCTGACTTGACTCTTTAACCAACTCCAATTCCTGCACCGACACCTCTGCGCGTCTCTGGTCAGTCTCGTACCATGGCACTTCCAGGTTCCACTCCGTTCGCCCGTTCCAGATCCCGATCGACTGGCCCTCCTCCTTCCCTGCTTCTGGCCGCAACCTTCAACGCACCTTTACATCAGACGCCTCGAATTCCTTGTATTTCTGCTTCGAACCTGTCCAAGTCAGCGTCGCTTCCTATCGGCGTGCAGTCATCGTCGTGCACGGATGAATACATCTGTCTGGCGTCGTCATGCTCGCCCGCTGGTGAAAACTGTGCTCTTACCGGGATCCAAAGAACAATGTCCCCAATTACTGACCGCGTCGCGCGTGCCGTGCGTGGACTTGAGAAGGCGCCCGCGCGCGCCGGGCTCGCGGTCTTCGCCGGGCATGGTCGCGAGTTTGCCCTTCTTGGCTTTCGCGTAGAAGCGCGCCCGCTTCACATCGATGAAGGCGAGCTGCATGCCCTTCTCGCGCTCTCCTTTCTTGACTACTTCCTTTCTGTAGCGTCAATTGCGAATGGCAGCTGCGGCGGCGTCTCCGCGAAGATCGCTGACCTTGACCCATATACGGGTTTGTTCTCGCCCCCCTTTTGAATGTCTACCCACCTTGTTCCGATCGGGCCTTCTCCAGCAGCTCCCAAGCAAACTTATCCCTGAACTTTCGCGTGCGCCATGCGTCTTTATCTGCCCCACCTCTTTTCGCCTGGCATTGGGCGTCAAACGTGCGTCTAACTCCGTTCCTGATGCGTTGCCCATTGCGCGCGCCCCTTTTCCATCCGTCTCGTGGTGGGTAGCATGTGCGCGCCTGCTCTCCAGTGGTCCACCTGCCCCGAAGGCCCCGCAGGCCTCGCGCATGCAGAGTGTTTCGGATGCCGGCCGACGTGTCCGCAATCCTGGCACCTCGACTGGCGTGGCCGTGTGTCTCTCATTGCTCGATTGGTGAAGGTGGTGACGATTCTCCTTGGTTCGCCGATGAACTCTCGCCTCCTCTTTCGTCCGGTAACCCCGCTAAGTGGTCTGTCCGATTCCCCGTGCCCAGATCATTGGTAGCTCGCCAAATGCTGGCTTAATGTGGTCCGTGCTCACCGGGTAACAGCAGTCTAGCGGTGCCAGAACCCTTGCGTGTCCATTCCAGCCCGTAACGGCTCGTGCCTTCGATTCGCTGCGGCCGCTAGTGGGTATGAGGTCACCCTTCAACTGGCTGCCTGGCGCCCTCATCAGCTCCGGATGAGCACCCGCCGCGTCCGTCTTTCTTCTCTTGTCGAACTAGTACCAGCACTGTTGCTTTACACAATCGATCTGAATGTAGCTCTGACCTCTTGGTGCGACCACCTCCTGTTCAATCCATGTGTCGGCGCTGTCCTAGGCACTTCAAGTTCACCTCGCGTCCAATATGGGGGCCGTTCGTCATGGGTCTTGTGAACATCGGCGAACAACTATCGGCGAACAACATCGGCACATGCCTCTGTCGCATACACTAACCTCGGGCTTCCTGCGCAACCTCAGTGCTGGCGCCAGGCTCCAGCTCGGGGCTCCAGACGCGTGTTCAAATAACACAAGACATAGTTTCTTCTCTCCATATCACATAGCACAATGGCAAAACTCAGGCGCTTAACTCCCTGCTCAAGCATCTCCTTCACGCTCTGCTCACCTGGCGCCTGGACGTTGAACCTTTGAATTATGCTGAAGGCCGCTCTACGATTTGCTCCCGCAATCCTTGTTGTCTTGCCCCCATGTGACTTTACTGAGGACGCCCCATGGGTTGCCAAGCTCATCGCAGGTGGACCAATCCATAGCCAAACCAGGCATCAGTCCCGTTTTCGCTGGCATACCGATCACTCTCACAAGGGAATACGCCTCGCTGACATGTGCCCGCGCTGCCTGTTGCCCTTTGCCGCGTTGTCTGGCTGCTCTCCTGGTTTCATTGACGTCCTTGATGATGTTCGAATCTGCGTTGGCTAGCCAGTCGGACACTTCGCTGCTAAACCCGACGTGCCCAACCCTTTCCTGAAGCGCGCGAATCTTCACTCGCTGCTTGTCTTATGGATCAAATTCGCCTTCCATCTCTTCTAGTTTTCTTTCAACTATGGCCGAAGGCTGCGGTGGAAGTCTCAGCGCTGGCTGACTGCGCCCCATCTCTGCGTCGTCTTCGACAGGGGTTCCGGTCCACGTCTTCAATGACATCGGGGGGCCGTTTGGCACCGACTATCCTCTAACTCGCGTGTCTCGCCTTTTATGTCATTGATCTCGCGGGACTCCCGAGCGCCTCCGGACGCATATATTTTCCCGCGCTGCCTAGCAATCGCAAGTGAGCTTGGGACATGTAGCACCTTCCTCGGATGTCTAGCCAGCTGTGATGGGGCCCGTCTGCCGCGGCATCCGCGTCATTGCAATGTCCCTGCTCGCTTCCTCTCCTCGTGAACTCGTTAGCTGTAGCGGCGCCTCGCGCCGTTCCCATGGTCGGCTCTTTGCTATCCTCGTCGATTCCAATGAAGACTCCACTTTCCCATCTGCGCTTTGCGTGTTCATCCTGTTTCTTGCGTGCAATATTATTGGAGATCGCGCATTCTCCGAACTCGCGTGCCTGCCTGTGTCTTCCCCGGCGCCTCTCATGGGCCGCGATGGCGTGGGTCTCGGTCGCGCACTTCATGATGACCGATGAATCTCGCGACGCTAACATCGGTATATGCGCGTGATTCTCGCCAAACTACTAATATTTATAACTGCTGTCTAACGCACTTTCCATGGCTCCGACCTATCCCTGCGTTGACCCGATTGCACCGTCGACTTCGCCGGTGGACTGCGAATCTCCAGCCGGGCTAACATCAGCTCCCAGGTTGACGTCGGGCGCAGCCTAAACCGCGTCTTCGAGTGGGCCAACGCTGACGCGCCATCGCTCTCGACGATCACTGTCCTGTGGCCTGTGAACGCAAGCTTGTCTCCCATCGCCGTGCTGAATGCGGATCCACCCCTTGCTTGAAAACTACCGCGTTAGCTTCGTCTCGCGACAACGCATCACAAATATTGGGTTGCCTTTCTCTTCGTTCTCACCGTCTCCCCCTTGCCCTGCAAACACGTGTTTTCAACGGGAACTATGGGCTCTTCTCCTCGCGCCCCTGGTGTCGGCCTCTAATTGTTACGCCTTCTGGCCGCTCCCCTAACGCAGTGGGGGCGCCACGTTTGGCCAGGTGGGTGAGTCGCATGGTGTAACTCTACTTCCTCCACGCTGGGCATCGCATCGCAATGCGGGTTTTAATTGAGAAACTCGGCTTCCGCACCTAGACATGCGCCCCCTACGTCGCCGAACTAGCTGCCCCCATCATCGCCGTCCCTTGCCCCGTCAACTCCAGGAACAGCTGTTGTGTGAGTGGGACTTGCGGGTGTGCGAAAACCTGAGAGAACTGGTCCCTCGCTGGGTTTCCTGTCTTGCAGAACCCTCGCCCATGCTGACCTCCTGTGCTCGGTCACCCCGGCCGCCCTGTTTCTCGCTTGCTGCTGTCCTGGGCACTCCGATGTTGCGCTGGAAGGTTCCACCTCTCTCTTCGACGTTGGTTATGTGCCCGGTCTCTCTGTGTTGAGTGACTGCGGGACCTTCCGCGCGCGTCTGTCTCGCGCGATGAGGTTGCTGGCGCCCAGGGCCACCCTGGCCGAACCGAGCGCCTTGCTGGCGCCCGCAACTTGGATGGGGCGCGGTAAACTCAACACCTACTCCACTATTGCACCTAATCGCTCCCCGGCCGTAGCGTCTAGCGGGTCCGATGGCGGCGCCGCGGTGCTTGCCTGACTGGGGGGGCGCAGTGGGCTTAATGGAAAATGCGAGACAATCCGCGGCGGCCCTGCCGCGCCGCGGGCGCCTGGTTCAAAGGCGGCCGCCGCCTCCTCGAACTCAGCGTCGCGCCGGTCACAAGGGGCCCATTAATTTCTGGTGCGCTATCCGGCGCCTTCAAGAGAAATGTGCTTCAGCATGTCTTGCAAACCAATTTTTCTCCTGCTGGATGCACTTCCTGCCCTCGCATCGCAACCAACTCGGCGCGCGCGTTTCTCTCCGCGCTCGCATTGGCAACTGTCTCTTGGGGTGATCCCCCCTATCTTGTCTCCGGTGTTGGGCTGGCTGCGCTGCTTCTGCCGCTCGGGGGGGGCTTGCTCAGTTGGCCATTGCCTTTCATTTTGGGGCAGTTGGCAGCAATGCTCGCCGTTCTCTTTGGGGCTGTCGTCCAAACTCAGGATCGCCTTTTCTTTGGGGGGGGGGGGTTGGCCGCAATGTGGCTTCTGCAGCCGCGTGCGCGACGCTCTCTCGCTCTCTCTCTCTCTCTCTCTCTCTCTCTCTCTCTCTCTCTTTCTTTCTCTCTTTATTTCTTTCTTTCTCTCTTTCTCTTTTTTTCATATGTTTTTCTATTTTTGTTTCTTTGTATTTTCTCATTTTCCTATTTTTTCTCTTTCTCTCTTCCACTCTCTCTTTCTTTCTCTCTCTCTCTCTCTCTCTCTCTCTCTCTCTCTCTCTCTCTCCCTCTCTTGGGAATGTCTGTGGGGTCAGGTCTGTAGGAGAGCCCGCAAGGGCGTCGGCAGGGCCGTCTTGGTCGCTCGTTGCCGTGGCTCTTGGTTCGCGCATTTTCGCGTCAACGTGTTCCTGGTGCGCGAAATGTCTGGTCCAGATTTCCGTTGCACCGAGGGCCCAGCATGGCTTCCATCTAGAATTTCAAATTCTGAGGTCGTCTCCCAGGGTTTCATTGCAAACGGCAGCTTAACACGTGTGGGCAAAGGCCGATCTCGATGTGTAAACTAGCTTAGACACGCGCATAACAAACACGCCACATCTGATGCTATGGTGCACTCAAACGGGCCTGCGCTAACACTCTGGCAAATCATTGGGCAAATCAGCGCCCGTCGATCACAGCCGCGTTTACGACCAGACAAGGCAATCTACAACAGGCCCGCGTTTCCGCGAAACGTTGTCGGGCGCCAGCAGTGCAAACCCCGCGGCCGTAGCGCGCTAACTGAGAAGACAGCCTGACGTCGATGTCTTCGCGCAGAGCGGCCCAATGCTGCCGCGCGCGTGGCGGCGCAGAGGCTGCCCCCGTTGCGTTTCTCCACGGGCAACGGCCCAACGCCTGCGTTCCCCGCGGGGGGCGGCCCGGCGCCTCCGCCCGCGCGGCGGCGCAGGGGCCGCCCCCATCGCATTCTTGCGCAAGCAGCCCAGCACCGCCGCGCGCGCCGCGGCGCAAAGGTCGCCACCGTCAAAGTTTTCCGCGCACAACGGCCGAGCGCCGCCGCGCGCGCGGCGGCGCGGCAACGGCTCGCGCTGCGTTTTCTGCTCGCGACGGCCCCAGCCCGCCGCGCTCGCGGCGGCGCAGAGGCCGCCCGCATTTCGCCTCTCCATGCACGACGGCCCAACGCCGCGCGCACGGAAGCGCCGAAGCTGGTCTCGTCGCGTTTTTTTCTAAGCGCGGCGGCCCAGCGCCGCCGCGCGCGCGGCGGAGCAGGAGCCGCCTCCATTGCGTTTCCTCGCGCACGCAGGCCCAGCGCCGCCGCGCGCGCGGCGGCGCAATGGCCGCTCGCGATGCGCTTGTCCGCGCACGACGGCACAGCGTCGCCGCGCGCGCGGCGGCGCAGGGGCCGCCGGCGGCGCCTCTTCCGCGCGCGACGGCCCAGCGCCGCCGCGCGCGCGAGGTGGCGCAGAGACCCCCCCCCGCTGCGCGTCATAACGCTCGACGGCCCAGCGACGCCGCGCGAGCGACGGCGCAGAAAGCTGGCCTCGTCACAATTTGCCCGCGCGCGACGGCCCAGCGCCGCCGCGCGCGCGGCGGCGCAAGGGCCGCCTCCATTGTGTTCCTCTGCGCACGACGGCACGGCGCCCCCTCGCGCGGCGCCGCAGAAGCCGCGCGCGGCGCGCTTGTTCCAGGCGCGACGGGCTGGCGCCGCCGCGCGAACGGCGGCGCAGAGGCCTCCCCGCACGTCGGCTCAGCGCTGCCGCGCGCGCGGCGGCGTGGAGGCGTTGGCCGAGCGGTTGCCTCGGCGTCAGCCGAACGGTTGTTGTAAACTGCGATTGCCAAGGCTTTCCCTGTCTTGGCGTCGGCCATGCGATTTGGGCGCCGCGCGCTGCGCTGCGTTCCTATCTCGCAGTGCGCGAACGGTTTTTTTGCGAAGGATGATCGAAGGGCGCATTGTGTTTTGGCGCCAGTCGGCCGATTTGCGTGAACTCCAACCACCAGAGGGTCCCAGTGCAAGGGACTAGTAGGCTCTGGATCGCTCGAAGCGCAAGGGTATGGGAGGCTCTGGGTCGACCGAGGCTTCGATCGCCTGGGCGATTCTCGATCGCCCGAGACCGAACGGGCCCAAAAAATACGGGCCACGCAAAGCTCATTGGCCTGGGAAGCTCTGAATACAAACCGTTCGGGCACCCACCGCGAGCGCGGGTGAGCGCACCAGGCGCCCGCGGCGCGCGCGGGCACACGCGCCC
>CAUYUJ010015360.1:910647-931252 GCA_963575745.1 Prorocentrum cordatum
TGGGGGCATATAGGCTCTTCGAGGGCCCCGAGAGGGCGGGGGGAGGGGGCGGGGGAGCCCAGAATCGGATCGATGAGTCGGGTCGGCAATCGAAATGAATCGGATCGGCAGAAATCGGCAGCCGAGTCGGGAAAAGTCGATTCGGCGGAACTCGGCAGGCTAGCACGCGTCCAATAAGAAATCGGAGCCCGAATCGGCATCCCAAGCCATCGAATCGCAATCGAATCGGAATCGGAAGCCATCGAAGTCGAATCGAATCGAATCGGAGGAGTCGACATGAGCCCTGGAGGGTATGGAAAGGGGGTCGGGGTGGGGAACCGCACGCGCGCCACTGGTCTCGCGATCGCCTCCTGGGACTGGAGGCGGAAGCGCAGAAAGGAGGGTGACTGGCGGCGGAGACGACACCGCCGCGTACAACAGCACGGTGGGGGCATAAGCTCTTCAAGGGGCCCCGAGGAGGCCAGTGCGTGCACAGGAATTCTTTCTGCTGGCCACGCCCTAGCCTCAAGTCGGGCCTGTCCTCCTACAGGCGGATTTTGGACGAAAAATCAAACCTAGCAAAAACAAATGCACCCAAAATGCCCAAAAATACACAAACAATAGTCCCCCGACTATTTTTTGACAGTTTTTGAATATCCCCCCTGTAGAGGGACAGGTCCGGCTTAACCCTAGCCGCCCCCGCGGGCCGCCGCCGCCAAAGCACTGGAGAGGGGATCCGGGGCCTGGAAGTCAGTGAAACGCGAATCGCGGACTGGCAGCGGACAGCGCCGCCGCCCTCGTCAGAGAAGGAGCCCTCCAGGGTCTGAGGCCTCCCGTGCACGCTCCTTCGCCAAGGCCCCCACCGTGGTTTTCGTGCCTGGGCAGCCACGAAGGGGCCCCGGGACACGCAAATGAATAGACACGAATAACAGGAATTCCAATCTTTTCAAATCCTTTCTAAGTTTTTCTCTTCCCCCCGCACTTCCAATATTTTCCCATATTTTCTGGGGGATCGACGATTAATTGTGTCTGTGTGTTCTGTCCCCCTCCTGATGATATCCCAGCGCCGCTTGGACCTGCAGGAGAAGGGTTCACAATCAGCGACGCCCCCTTCCGTCGAGGACCAGAGATCCAGGATCGAGGAGGAGGAGGAGGATCGACAACGAGGCTCGAGGATCGAGGAAGGGGATCGAGTCCTGCTCCCCACGGCGGCTTCCGAAGCGAGAAGTCGACGTGCCCTTGAGGCGGGCTCCCTGCCCCCGATCGTTGAGTGCTGGGATTTTTCCCCGTCGCGACCGGCGAGATCGGCCGCTACCGGTTTTGCTTCAAATTCCAAGACCGAGTGCGATCGGTCGCGATCGGTCGCGATCGGTCGCCGACGGTCGCGGCCGTCCGCGGAGCTTGCGCGCCGAAAAGGGGATTGGGGGAGAGAGGGCACAGAACGGCATCTGACAAACGTCTGGCGTCCGACGTTTTGTCGGACGGGAGTTGTCGTGAGTCGTCGCTTGTCAGATAAATACCATGGGCCCCGTCCTCCTCACGCAACAGCTGCGAAAAACTGCGGATCTGACAAACAAAGCGACTGACATCTGACATTTGTCAAGAGGCATGCTCATCTTCCTCCTTCCCTCTCTCTCTACTCCCCGCTCTCCTTCTGAAATCGGTCGCGGTGGGTCGCGACCGGGCGCGGGGCGGGATCAGGAAGTCGCAACCGCGACCGATCGCGACCCAATTTGGAATCGACTGCGACTGGTCGCGACCGGCTTGGGGTGCCGATCGGTCGCTGCCGATCGCGACTGCACAGGAACTCTGGCATAACGCCCCGCGCAGATGGCAAGCTTTGATGCCGCCCCGGGTCCTGACCCCCAGAGGTCCCCTGAGGACCCCAAGGAGGCCTCTGGAGACGCCTCCGGAGGCCCGGTGAGAGCCAAAAGCGTTCGAAAACCGTCCCCCGTCTCAGGCGGCCGTTGGGGACGATTCCAGCGCCCCCGGACGGCCCTTTACGACGCGCAGCTGCTGGGATCCATCCTAGGCCCCGAAGACCTCCAAATACCTACGGAAGCCTTTCAACGACATGCTCCGAAGCTGGCCAAAACCTCCCGACTGGCCCCTGCCCCGTCGGCCCTCTTCGTCTGATCCGATCCTCCCCAGCGCGGAGGCCCCCTCCGCCCAGGAGCGACGACCGCCCACGCTTCCCCCCCCCTTCCTCCTCATCCGCCTCCTCCAACTCCTCCTCCTCCTCGTGCTCTGGCTCTTGCTCTTGCTGCTCCTGCTGCTCCTGCTGTTCCTGCTTCTTTTCCTCCTCCTCTTCCTCCTCCTCCTGCTTCTCCTCCTCCTCCTCCTCCTCCTCCTCCTCCTCCTCCTCCTCCTCCTCCTACTACTACTACTACTACTCCTACTCCTACTCCTACTCCTACTCCTACTCCTACTCCTACTCCTCCTACTCCTCCTCCCCTCCTCCTGCTCCTGCTCCTGCTCCCGCTCCTCCTCCTCCTCCTCCTCCTCTCCTGCTTCTTCTGCTCCTCCTCCTCCTCCTCCTCCTCCTCCTCCTCCTCCTCCTCCTCCTCCTACTCCTACTCCTACTCCTACCTACTCCTACTCCTACTCCTACTCCTCCTACTCCTCCTCCTGCTCCTGCTCCTGCTCCTGCTCCGCTCCTCCTCCTCCTCCTCCTCCTCCTCCTCCTCCTCCCTCCCCTCCTCCCCACCTCCTCTCGTCCTCGTCCCCGTCCTCGTCGTCCTCCTCCTCCTCCTCTTCTCTCTCGTGCCTCCTCCTCCTCCTCCCCTTTCCTCTTCTCTTCCTCCTCCTCCTTGTCCTCCTCGTCCTCTGGGTGGCCGCATGTCCGCGCAGCCCGGCGCACCTTCGTCGGAAGCCAAAAAACAGCTTCGCCGTCCCACGAAGAGGGCGGACCCCCAAGGGGTGGCCGGCAGTTTAAGACAACGGCCACTCCCCGAGGGGGAGAGGTCTGCCAGCAAAGGCCTGAATAATCCGTTATTCGAGAAGGACCAGCACAACAACCACGCAGTCCCCGAGGCCGGGCCGCGGCCACCGCGCCCCCCGCGCGCCCGGCCAGCTCGCGCGGCGCCGCCCAGCGCAGCAACCCGCGCCCAGGGCAGTGGCCAGCGCCCCGCCCGCGCCACAGCCCACGCCCCGCGCCACCCTGGCGCCTCTGGCCCCTGTCGGGCCGGCGCCGCCCGTCCTCCTCCATAACAGCAGCTCCGCGCGCAGCCCTGCCGCCCCCCTGCCGCCAGCCAGCAGGCAGTGCACCCCGCGTTCGCCGCGGACCGCGGCAGCCTTCGATGCTCAGCGCAAACCTGCGGTTCGCCAGAGCTGGCGCGCCACTTGGCGCTGCAGCGCGCAGCTTGGCGCCTTATATGCGCGCAACAGCTCCCCTGCGCTCGCTTGGCCCCTTATATCTCGCGCAAGCGCGCCAACAACCACTGCCGCGCCTCTGCGCCCAGGCTGCCGGAGGTCTCCATTGCGAGCGCAGTCAAGGGCTCGCCTGGATACCTCTCGTCCTTCTCTCGCTCGGCCTTGCACGTGGCCTCCTCCTCCTCCTCCTCCTCTTCTTCCTCCTCCTCCGCCTCTTCAACTCTCTACAAACGGCCGCCCGCGCTTCCCCTGGCACGCAACGAGCCGCGACGGGGTGGGGCAGTGGTGAGCGGAGAAACCCTGGGGCGCCCGCCAAGGCCTCCGCGGCCATCTCGCCCGCCTCGAGCCGGTCGGCCGTTTTTGGAGAACTTAAGAAGAGTAGGAGGAGGACGAGGAGGAGGAGGGGGAGAAAGAAGGGGATGATGATGATGATGATGATGATGATGATGATGATCTTATTTCATTCATTGTGCCAGAGACGCTATTTGCTGCCAGGGGGCGAGGGCGACTGTCTTGCCAGCAGACGGGCGCGTGAGACAGACTGGGCAGCAGCCAAACTCGAGAGACCAGAGAGGCGAGAGAGGGGGGGAGGGAGGGAGACTTGAGCCGAGGCGGTTGCGGCACAGAGCATTGCAACGATCAAAGCACTACAAGCAGTTATATGATCTTATTTCATTCATTGTGCCAGAGACGCTATTTGCTGCCAGGGGGCGAGGGCGACTGTCTCGCCAGCAGACGGGCGCGTGAGACAGACTGGGCAGCAGCCAAACTCGAGAGACCAGTACTTGGCATACCTGCAGACCCTGGCCCACGGCCGACAACATTATCAAACATTTACCGACGCAAGCTTACTGAGCCTCGCGTCGCGGAGGTTCGTCGCACTATTAACGAGCCAATCCGCACCCCACTGGGAAAACTCACGAGGGTATCTGTTCACGCTGAGAGCCCATGGGCGGCCAAGGGGATCGAGCGCCGTCAATATGACGTGAAACTTGTTGTTGCCAGTGCACCTTCCACCGCGACCGCCACACAGAGGACGCGCGCTCAATCGCGGAAGATCTGCGCCCCACGCCCGCAGCTTAGTCGGGCGGGGGTGCAAGCCTCCGTACTGACAGAAGTTTAATTCGGCAGACTGCGAGGCTAGCGAGCACGCGTGCCTGAAAGAAGCGAGCGACGGCTGGGCCGAGCAGAGAGGGCATTCAGCTATAACAGGGACCCTTAATCGATGGCTCTCGAGGATCATGGTGGCGAGCGAACCCCAGAAGCCCCGAGAGCGGGAGGAGGGGGGCCCAGGACCCGAGGAAGGAGAGGCCCACACCCCCAGGACCAGGGACCCCCGAAGCCACCCCAAGATCCTCTGGCGCACCGCGGGTCGAGACCAGTCAAGACCAGGATGCTTGTTGGGATCGAAACAGATGGCGGCGAATCCCCGAGCTCGCCAGCGCCGAACAATCGGCCACGAGGCGCTTCCAATCCCAATGAAAACCGAGCGAGGAAAAACGCAGGCAGCAGCAAGAGCTGCCGACAGCTGGCGCGTCAGATAGCCGTCCACCTGCTCGTCAGTGATGGTTTCACCTGGCCACGAGACGAGACGGCCCGCCTCGCGGGCACCGGCCACGGGAAAGGCGACCCCAGCGCTGCCGCCTCGATCAGCATGACGAGGTGCGCGTCCACGCGCTGGCCGAACTCCATCACGTTGTCGGGCAGGTTGTTGATCTGCTGCTGGAGCTTGGTCCTCTTCGCGTAGCGGCGCAATGAGGAGTCTGTGATCCACCTCCCGCGGTCCTTCACCTCGGGAAGGGAACGCCGCGCGGCCAGCAAGTCGTCGCTGGCCGCGCTGTGGCGCAGCACGTACAGAGAGGGCTGCGCCTCCAGCCCCAGCAGCTCGGCCGCCCGGTTGAAGGCGTCGCGGACCTCCGCGACGTCGAAGTCCCACGGCGCCGTGCCGCCAGGACGGGCGAGCTTGAGGGCCGCCCAGAGCGGCCACCAGTCCGTCTGATCCAGGGCCACGCTCTCGTCGGTGATCCCTGTCTTCCCAGGCCGCCCGTCCTCGCTCGGGTTGAGCACCAACCCCCACTCGCCGTAGCCCTTGCCTGCCAGCGGGTTCGGCGCCACCAGCGAATCGCCTCGAAGGCGAAAGGCCTCCGAGGGGCGGAGGTGCGCCGCGAAGGAGAGCAGCGCGAACATCGCGAAGGGCAGCTGGCCAAGCGAGATCATCGCGCCCACGATCGCCATCGCGGCAGGCCGAGGGATCGGCAGCCGCATGCAGGGCGGCTTCAGCTTCTTCCAGCCGTCCAGCGCCCTGCACGCCCTCGGCAGCGCGGCGCGGGGGGGGCCCAACGCTGGCAGCAGGTGTCGCAACGCCGACAGCGTTGCCCGCCCCGTCGCCGCGTCGAAGCCGTCTAAGGCCAGGTGCGCCAGGAAGGCCGTCAAGATCACGTCGAGCTCCGACGACGTAGTCCAGGACGGGCCCATCCACAGGCACCAGGTGACCAGCCTCTGAGCGTGCGCCGCGTAGCTCTTGGCGGTGGCGTCGGTGAGCGCCGCCGCCTCCAGGAAGCTCAGGCGGCCGCACTTCAGCTCCGTCAGGGACGCCTGCGGGGCGAGCCTCTGGCGCGCCAGCGTCATGGCGCGGGGAGGGCGCCTCCCGCGCCGAGGCCCGCGCGGCGCCGTCTCCACGTGGACGATCGCCCTGCCAGTGCGGCCCGACAAAGAAGCCCGACCTCGACGGGGCATCTGACGGGTTGAACTCCGACGGCACCCAGCGCACGTACGCCCTGCAGCCCGTGGCGAGCAGCAGAGAGGTGATGCGGCGAAGAGGCCTGGTCAAATTTGCCGTCCGACCGCGGCCCTTGCCGGCGCTGAGAGCCAGAGCCAAATTGTCAACGAAGAGGAGGAGGCGGTGCCCCTGCAAGGGCCCCGAGCGCAGGAGGTGGCGGAGGGCGAACTCCAGAGCGTCCCCCTCAGACTCCAAAATGTTCTTCCCCTTCGCGTGGACCCTGCTCGAGTGAACCACCTTCCAGTCGGGCTCCCTCAGGATCTCCTCGGGGACCTCCGTGAAGCCAGGGAGCCCCGCCTCGACGTCCAGGGCGTTCTCAAAGTTGGCGACGTCGTCCAGGCCCCGAAAACGCAGGAAAAGATGCCCAGGCGAATTTCCAGAATTTGCCGGGGCATCTTTTTGCACCTTTTTCTCCGGTCGAAGTAGGCCCTCCTGACTTGATGAAGCCTCGTGAGCGTCTCCAAGAACGTGACCGGAAGGGCGCTGGACAGCAGAACTGGGGACCTCGGGTGAACCTGAAAGGGCATGTTGTCGAGCGGCTATGGCGTCATAGAACCTGTACCTGACCTTCTCGGCGAGACGACCGATCTCGGCGACGACGGGGACGGGCAGAGTGCGCCGACAGACCCCAATGCCATGCCCCGACGAGTCAGACGCGGTGACATCGGGCGCCCACGGCAACCGCCAAGACGTGGCCCACAGAGGCAATGTAGATTGGACCCACTGAAGCTCCCTGAGGACCCCGTCCTCAGATCTTAGTCGGCTCCGGCGAACGACTCCGCGAGAAAGCGAAAGTGGCCGACAGCATTGACAAGGTCTCACGCCTGCTCAGCATGGCCCAAGCGATGTGACCGACTAAGGATGAGAGGGCACGGGGCGAAATCTTTCCGTGGCGCAGAACCGATCGAATTCCAAGCCGCAGGCGAGCAAGGCGGGCACACGGGACCCTCATGGTCCCCTTGATGCCGTCGAACTCCAGGCCTGTGAAGATCATGGATGCACGAGCACCCTGGACCTCGTGCACGGGCAAGCGATTACGAGACACAGCCTCTGAGATGCGCTGCAGCACGCGGTCAGCTAGCTCACGCGAGCCCGCGACCACGCAGAAGTTGTCGACATAGGCAGCCACGGCCCAGTCGTCACTGCGCTGCAGCACGGTCGGCGGGGCCCCGTCGACGATGAAGCGATGGCCCGCCACGGCCGCGTCTCGAACGATGATGTTGGTCAGAGCATCCCGGCAGAAATGCAAGGCCCAGTTCCAGCCCATGGGCATCACCAAAATCTCAGGCACCACGTCGATGTCCAGCCCCATGCCGCCCAAACGCAGAACCCGATTCGCGACGCACGGAAGGGTGAAAGCGCGGGCCAGCTCCGAAGGCAGCTGCATGTGGTAAAAGGCGCACTGGATGTCCGCTGCCGCCATATAGCCGCTGACCTCGGGGCTGATCTCCATGCCTGCCCAGGACGCTGAAGTAGGTAACTTGGTCCCAGCAGGCTCCGCGAATGCAAGGCTAGCAATGCGAGTGTCGAACACCATGCTCAGGCTCCCGTCCTTTTTGGTGACGAAGAACACGCCCACTGAAGGCTGCTCCCGTTGCCGTCGAGGACGAAAGCGCAGCGTCCCAGCCGCATCCGGTCGACGAAGAAAGTCGGCATAGCGGTCGGGGCAGCTCAAAAGGAGAGGGTCGACGTAAGGCTTGACCAGTCCAGACTCCTTGCGCCTGGCGTCTGCCTCGGACTCGGAGACAAGCATACTCGTCCTCCATGACTCTAGCCGATGCAAAGCGGCCTCGCTGCAGATATCGCCCAAAGGAGTGGGGGTCGTACCTGCGGCGGGCCAGGACGCAGAGTCCTTGGCGTAGGGTCGCACCGCGGTATCGTCTTCGCAATAACCAGGTGTATGTCGGAGCAGCTCTTCGAGGGCGGCATCCGAGGTGGCCTTGTCGACAGGCACGTCAGCAGGCCACGAAAACGATTGAAATGAATCGGCAATGTGCTCCAGCGCCAGCCTCTGCGGCAAGTTAGCTGCACCATCGGGCGCCGAAGCCTCGCGTCCACAACTGCGCTGGCCGTTGAGGTCGTTGAGGCTATCTATGCACTCGTTGGCCCAGACTCGCCAGGCAGCACCACGATCACAACGTTGACGGGCACGACGAGAAACACAAAACTCCCGACGGGCGTCGACAGCGAGCCGAGGTAGGGGAAAGATATTGCGCTGGCGCTCGTCGGACGAGACCGCCATCGCGAAGCTGTGCAGCTCCTGGCCCGGGAAGTCCCAGCAGCCTCTGACGAGGGGCCTGCCACTGGAACGCGAAGCGCCGTGGGCTATTGACGCAACGCCCGCTCCTCGCGGGCCTTCCTGCGTTCTTTAGCCACCGCAGCCTCGGCTTTCAACTCGTCTGCAATCCACGTGCTGAGGAGAGGGCACGCGCAAACGTTGCCGCGGCTCTCCTGCGCGCCGAGGAACAGGTTGTTCTCGACGCGATCGTCCAGCACGTTGCTCTTGTCCTTGTCCTTCTTGTCGTTACCCTTCGGCTTGAACGTCTGCTCAACCACCTTCTCTTCCAGGAGTTGGAGGCGACGTGCAGTCATCTCCAGATGCGAGAGCTCACCCACGTTGACCTGGTCATAGCACACCGCCAGCTCCAGGATGCGGCAAAGGAGGGCGTGCTCGCGCGTGATCGGGTCGTCCTCCGACATACGCCACTCCGACATCCACTTGGTGTGCCAAGCTGTCGGGGTCCCCGCCTGTCGCTGGATGTGGGCACACACCCAGGCGGCAGTCCTCGGACCACGCACAGGCCAATCCCTCCAGTTCGTCGATGAGTGGAGCATCGTTCCCTCACGGAAGTCCCTCCAGCGGTCGCCGCGGACGTCGATGCTCACGGCGTTGACGCGCAGGTCGGCTGGGGCAGCAGCCGCCGCAGGCGGGGCCGCCGCTGGCACCGCGAGCGCGCCCCCAGCCGCAGCCGCGGCGGGCACCGCGCCCGGCGCCGCAGCGGCCGGCGGCGCGGCCGCGGCCGCGGCGGCGGGCGGGGCCGGCAGTGCAGGGGCCCCAGGCGCGGCGGCGGGCGCGGCGCCCGCGCCCGCCAGGGCAGCCACCAGGCCAGGCATCGCGACGCCCCCTCCCGGCGCTGCTGCCGCAGCGCCTGCGCCTCCAGCGGCCGCCAGCGCCCCTGCAGGGGCCCCCGCGGCAGGCCCGCCAGGTGCGCCAGGCACCGCCGCGGGCTGCGGCGCAGGGTCAGCAACCACGTGATTGCCCACCGCGAGGCCGCCCACGTTGCCAGCGGCCAAGGGCATGTTGGCGGGCGACGCGGGGCGGCCGCCTCCGAAAAGCGCGGCCGCCTCCATGATGCCAGCCCACACGCCGGCGTCGGACGGCAGCGCTCTGAAGCCGTACACGCGAAGCCCAGCTGGCCTCTCGCCCTGCCCTGCTATCATGATGATGCCCGCGATGTCGGCATCTGGAGTGCCACTCTCTTCATATCGATCACCGTCAGGCGTGATGACGTATACTGTCGTCCCAGGCCCGCGCCACACAATGAGCCGCCCATGCCACACGTGCGCGCCAGGCACTCGATATCTGACGAGCGCCCAATGCAACCGGTGAGCCATCTTCACGCAGTAGAGGCCTTCTTATCTCTGACGGCCCTCGCCTGGGCGCGGGCCGTTTCCTCGAAGCTGGCAGCAGGCGCCTCGGCGGCGGGGCTGCTCTCCGCCCTGCGAGCAAGCAGCGCGCCTCCTGCGGCACCGACGGCCAGGCCGACGGTCAGCGCGGCCGCCGCGTAGGCCGCGATGAGCCCCCCGCACGAGGGCTCGGGCACCTGGCCGCCAGCGCCCGCGCAGACACAGGCGGGGATGGCGGGGCAGGTGAGCTGCGGCGCGCAGGCCCCGCAACTCGGCGCGGCAGCGCGTGCCACCACGGAAGCTCCCACAGCCTGAGCTCCGTATCGCAGAATGTCTGAAAAAGATGCGACGATGTCTTGCATGGGAGCCACACAAATTAAGACTTGAGCCGAGGCGGTTGCGGCACAGAGCATTGCAACGATCAAAGCACTACAAGCAGTTATACGATGACGATGATGATGATGATGATGATGATGATGATGATGATGATGATGATGATGATGATGATGATGATGAGGAGGAGGAGGAGGAGGAGGAGGAGGAGGAGGAGGAGTAGGAGGAGGAGGAAGAGGGGGAGGAGGAGGAAGAGGGGGAGGAGGAGGAAGAGGGGGAGGAGGAGGGGGGAGGACGAGGAGGAGGGGGAGGAGGGACCCTGCTCCTCCTCATCCTCCTTCGCCTCTTCCTCCTGCTCCTTTATCGCCTGCTCTTCCTCCTCCTCGTTCACCTTCATGTCTTCCTCCTCCTCCTCCTCCTCCTCCTCCTCTTCCTCCTCGTCCTCCATCTGGGGGGCTGGTCGGCCATCGGTCTGTTGAGCTCGCGCTTATGAATATTAAATGTTGTTGGTCCCCTAACCGACGCCCGCTGTGTATTCCACGTCTTTTTTCTCATTAAAGAACATCTTTCTGCTCAAACTGTGCTCTGGATCCCCGGCTACGACAACAAGGGCTGCCTCCTGAGACTTCCGCGCATGGCGCATGTTATACAGGAGTCGCGCTCTCGCTCGATGCGTCCAAACAATGTACTCACGAATCGCTCTCTCACCTGGGGCACCCTCAACATTTACTCAGGGATCGCGCTCTCGTGCGAGACTGCCTCGCATTTGGCTCAGGACTCGTGCCTTCACCCGAGACTTCGTAACACTTCACGAAATTCGCTTCAATGTCCCGCCTGCCTGGTGCGCCGGTTGAGGCCCACACGCCCAAACCTTTCGTTAGGGTCCGCCCGTCAACGTCCACCCGTTCGCCTGCGTAGGAGCCCGCCCGCCCGCTTGAATGTCCTGCCCGACCCGTCCGTTAGGGTCCGCCCGCTCGGCCCGCCCATGGGTGTCCACAGGTTTGCCCGCCCATGGGTGTCCACAGGTTTGTTTGCTTGGAAGCCTACCTGTCCGCTGTAATGCCCCGCCCGCCTGACCCGCCTGTTAGGGCCGATCCGCCCGATCCGCCCATGGGCCGTCCTCCAGGCCTGCCTGTCAGGGTCCGCCTGCTATTCTCCGTGCTCCTCTCTCTCTCTGTCTGTCTTTATTTTTTGTTTTCTCTCTCCTCTCTCTCTCTCTCTGTTCCGCCCTCACGCTCATCTTATTCCTGCTCGATCCCCCCCCTCCCTTCTCGTTTCCTCCTCCCTTCCTCGCTCTCCCCTGTGTTCTGTCCTCCCTCTTCATTATGTCGTAGAACTACTGCACGTGTCAGGCAAGGAATATACCCCCCCCGGAGAGGGGTACAATCGAAGACAACACAAGCGGGTATCGAGGCTAGGTGTATGCTGATCAAGAAACGGACAAACAAGAACGACAGCTTTTTTTATGATGGAGCTGACACTTTTATACTTGTCGATCCTTTCGTCGGGTACCCATTGTGTTGTTCAATTGAAGCCCGCCCCCCGCCCCAGACGTTCGCCCAGAGGAGGGAGGAGGGAGGTGCAGCGAGGAGGATGGAGGGAGGAGAAGGGAGAAGGAAAATGAGGAGGAAGGAGAAGGGGGAGGAGGAGGGGGGGAGAAGTAGAAGTGGGAGAAGGAGAAGAGGCAATTAGGAGAAAGCAGGACGAGGAATGATGGAGGAGGAGGAGGAGGAGGCGGAGCAGGAGGAGGAGGAGGAGGAGGAGGAAGCAGTAAGGAAGGAGGAGGGAGGAGGGAGGAGGGAGGGAGGAAACCCGAGCCATGTGTCTTGCCCTGTGGTTTTTCCCCTACCTAGGCTCTGCCTAGAAGGGTTCTTACTCTCTAGCTTAAAGGGGCCGGGCAGTGCTACACGCCCCGGGTGATTCCCCCAGTCCCCGCCCCGCGGTTCCCCCAGTCCCCTGGGAGCTTCAGCCTTAGCTTTAGCTTCAGCTTAGCTTTAGCTTTGGCTTTAGCTTTAGCTTAGCTTTAGCTTAGCTTTAGCAACGTGCTAGCTTAGCTTTAGCTTAGCTTGAGCTTAGCTTTAGCTTAGCTTCAGCTTAGTGTTAACTTAGCTTTAGCTTAGCGTTAGCTTAGCTTCAGCATAGTGTTAGTTTAGTTTTAGCGTAGTGTTAGCTTAGCTTTAGCTTAGCTTTAGCTTCGCTTTAGCTTAGATGTAGCTTAGCTTTAGCTTAGCTTTAGCTTAGCTTAGCTTCAGCTTAGCTTTAGCTTAGCTTCAGCTTAGCTTTAGCTTAGCCTTACCTTAGTTTTAGCTTAGCTTCAGCTTAGTGTTAGCTTAGTTTCAGCTTAGCTTTAGCTTAGCTTTAGCTTAGCTTTAGCTTAGCTTTAGCTTCGCTTTAGCTTAGCTTTAGCTTAGTGTTAGCGTTAACTTTAGCTTAGCTTCAGCTTAGCTTCAGCTTAGCTTCAGCTTAGCTTTAGCTTAGCTTTAGCTTAGTCTTAGCTTAGCCTTAACTTAGCTTTAGCTTAGCTTTAGCTTAGCTTTAGCTTAGCTTTAGCTTAGCTTCAGCTTAGTGTTAGCTTAGCGTTAGCTTAGCTTTAGCTTAGCTTTAGCTTAGCTTCAGCTTAGTGTTGGCTTAGCTTTAGCTTAGTGTTAGCTTAGATTTAGCTTAGCTTTAGCTTAGTGTTAGCTTAGCTTTAGCTTAGCTTTAGCTTAGCTTCATCTTAGCTTTAGCTTAGCTTTAGCTTCGCTTTAGCTTAGTGTTAGCTTAGCTTTAGCTTAGCTTTAGCTTAGCTTTAGCTTAGCTTCAGCTTAGCTTTAGCTTAGCTGTAGCTTAGCTTTAGCTTAGCTTCAGCTTAGCTTCAGCTTAGCTTTAGCTTAGCTTCAGCTTAGTGTTAGCTTAGCCTTAGCTTAGCTTTAGCTTAGCCTTACCTTAGTTTTAGCTTAGCTTCAGCTTAGCTTTAGTTTAGCTTTACTGTTACTACTAATGCTGCTTTCCTAGGGGCTCCAACTCCTAGGTAGGGTCGCACTGGGATTTATTTGTTGTTTCTCTCTCTCTCTCTCCCTATATCTCTCTCAAGTGACCAAGGACTGCTGCTCCGAGACCGATGCGCTCTCCGGGAGGGTCCACCCGCGAACTCTCTCCCCGCGCGCGCGCGTTCCAGGATGCTCGGGAACGGAAGGACAATGAGAAGCAGGTCGGAGAGGAGGGCCGCCGACACCTCGCCCTCGGCTGCCCCCTCCGCGAGCCGCAGCCGCTTCAGCCGCGGCGGCAGCGGGCAATCGCCTGGGGGGCGACGGCCCGCAGCGGAGGGCGAGCGCTCGCTGTCGGAGGGGGGGCGGGGGGAGCAGGGGAGGAGGGAAGGGGGATGCGGAGGGAACGGGGAGGCGGAGGATCTGGAGGAGGAGGAGGAGAGGGGGGTGAGGTTGGACGAGGAGGATGAGGAGGGATGAAACGGTACCCGCTCTTGCCGTTCTGCTTAAGGAAGCTGGGCGAGGGCTGCCAAGTCCGTGGCTGCTAAAACGGTCTTCCCGGAAGAAAAAACAGATTCCCCGAATCAAGCTCAGCGCACCACATAGTAAACGGGCTGCTTCCGGGAAGTAAAGAATATCAACCAACGTTGACTCCAAATGGATTGGACGACTCAAATCACGGAATCAGAGGAATCAAGCTTGCTTGGAATCCGCAACTCAGCGTGCAAGCAAGCGTGCAAGCAAGCGCGCAAGCAAGCGTGCAAGCAAGCGCGCAAGCAAGCAAGCAAGCAAGCAAGCAGGCATAGGCATAGGCGTAGGCATAGGAGTTAGGGCGGAGGCATAGACATAGGCATAGGCATAGGAATTAGGAGGGGCATAGGAATTAGGGAGGGCAACGGACCAATTAGTAGGGTTTGAGCTAGAACCCCTATAGGGCAAGCCTATTTCGAGAGAATCCCAGAGCTCCATTTTGGCAGCCACGGGTTTGCCAGCTTCCGACGGGCTTCTGATACTTGGCGTTCCTTCAGCATCTGGCAGACCGCTGGCCTGCACTGGGGCGCCTGCTATCGGTAAGTGCTCAAGCGCAGCCTTCCATCATTGCAGGATGTATGCGGAGTGTAGCTCGGTCCAGGATGCACCTCTGGAGTATGGTAGACGACATCCACAGACGATTTCCCCCTCCGAGAAATCACCTACAAAGCTGGGTGGACGACCTGGCGCATCTGCGTCGTGGCAGCAAGGAAACAATATTGGGCCACGCCACTGACGTCCGGCGCTTCTTTCTCTTGTGCATGACCGCCAGAAAGGATTGCGGAGTTCCAAGAAGTCGGTAGCCCTCGCCAGCAACTCGCACCTGAGACGGGATCTCAAAAACGCATCCAGGAGTACAGTCTACGGGTTCGAATCGTCAACTCGGCCAGGAACCTGGGCATCGACGTCAGCATCTCATCCAGGACTCAAGGAGTAACTAAAAGTAGGCAGGCCAAGGGTTCAAAAAGAGCTCGGGCCATCAAGTTTCTAGGGAAAACTTCGAGGGGGCTAAACAGCGCGCCAAAACGGGATAACGACCTCAGGTTAGTTGGGGGGCGGTGGCTATGGGCCTCGCGCCCACTACCTTGAAACAACTTTGGACCCAAATTTCAAGCGTGTGTGGTAGCAAGTGGGTTGGAAGCTGCGCCATCACGGCCATCATAGTTAGCGCAGGCAAGCAAAGTGACCCTCTCAACTGGGGCCCCCAGAGCTTTCTTGCAGGCCTGGCAGGAACACCTCTCTAGGATAGTTCAGTGGCGCGAGACCGTCGACAAGGCCTGGCAGGAGAATCTGCGGAGGCTCCAAGCGACGGGCCACCGCTGGATCAACGTGCGTGGCCACTTGGTCGCAGTTCAGGCCACCCTTTTAGACATGAATTGGGTCCCAAATTCCCTGGGAGATTGGACGATCCCCTACGGAGAGAAACTTCAGTTTGACGGCCCGGAAGGGCTTGATAAGCTTCGTTTTGAAGTGGGGCCCTCGCCGGAGCAATGCAGTTGGGCCCAAGCCAGCAACCACTTTAAGTGCGCTGGGCCCAATGTTTGCGTTGATTTTACGGTGTCCTATGCCCTTTTAAAAAATCTCGCGAAAGAAGGATTGACACCACATGGCTGCAATGCTAGAGATGGTTCGTCAAGGAGCGCCGCGGCCAACACAGCCGAAACTTGATGATACAAACATAAGCTCGCCTAAGTGTTCGAAGTGCGGAGCACCATGGGAAACCTTGTATCAGCAGCTCTGGGAATGTACATGCAACCAAGACATCCCTGACCTTCGAGAAGATATTGAACTGTGTGGGCAAGCAAAAAAAAAATCGCAATCGTATCCGTGCTTCTAGCTCCCCGATCCTCCGGACCATGCAAGGTGCTGTCCTCAAGTTGCCAGGAAAGCGTGCCATCTTTGGCGGAGACTGCCCCAAAGATGGCAGTCCAGTAATCTTCCCAGCTGATACTGTTCTAGGAAGCAACGGCTCTGGGGGAGAACGCTGTAGG
The DNA here is from genome assembly GCA_963575745.1 of Prorocentrum cordatum. Lineage (NCBI taxonomy): Eukaryota > Dinophyceae > Prorocentrales > Prorocentraceae > Prorocentrum > Prorocentrum cordatum. The sequence continues at coordinate 926,226 of CAUYUJ010015360.1, forward strand.
GATGCAGGCCTGAGAAGAGTCGGATGGTCGTTCGGCGTTTGCGTCGGAAGTGTGATGCGTGCATCCGCGCGAGGGAGTGTTTCAGGACCTCGCCAAACCGTCCCAAGAGCCGAGCTCCTGGCAGTAGTTAGAGCTTTACAAAAGCAGCAATCGGCGATGCAGTAGTTGTTGTGGATGCTGAATATGTCATTCAAGGAATTCGCCACCCATTGAAGTCATGCAGATGTTTGGAAGGATTTTAGGCCACTGAGGCCCACGAGGGAGCCTTCACCTACAAGGAAGTGAGAAGTCATCTAAGTCAAGCCGCGGTGGGACACCAGCTCTCCGTGGAACATTGGTATGCCAATAATGCAGCAGATGAGCTAGCAGACAAGGCGGCAACATAAGCTGCCCAACCATGTTATTCCCTACCTAGGCTCTGCCTAGAAAGGTTCTTACTCTCTATCTTAAAGGGGCCGGGCAATGGGGCCCGCCCCGGGCGGTTCCCCCGGCATCCGCCCCGCGGTTCCCCCAGTTACGTCCCCTTAGCTTAGCGTTGCTGATCTCATCTTAGCTTAGCATAGCTTAACTTAGCTTAGCCTAGCCTAACCTAGCTTAGCTTAGCTTAGCTTGGCCTAGCCTAGCTTAGCTCAGCTTAGCACAGCATTAGCATAGCATATCATCGCATAACATAACATATCATAGCATAGCATAGCGCGGCATAGCATAGCGCATCAGATCATAGCATCGTATATCATAGCATAGCGCAGCATATCATATCATAACATAACATCGCTTGGCTTTGCATAGCACAGCGCAGAATCGCATAGCATAGCATACCGTAGCACAGCGTAGCATAGCGCAGGATAGCATGGCATAACATAACATAGCGCAACATAGCATAGCATAGCATAGCATAGCGCAGCATAGCGTAACATAGCATAGCGCAGCATACCATATCATAGCATAGCCTAACATAGCATAGCGCAGCGCAGCATCTCATAACATAGCATAGCATAACGCATCATAGCATAGCCTAGCATAGCATAGCGCAGGCTAGCATACCCTAGCATAGCATAGCACGGCATAGCATAGCATAGCGCAGCATAACATAGCATAGCATAGCCCGTCATAGCGTAGCATAGCATAATATAACATAGCATAGCATAGCATCACATAAACAGCAAAGCAACAGCAGCAACACGAACGCAAACCACAATCAACGCAAAGCAAAGCACATCAAACGCAACAACAACAGAAAACCAACGGACAGGCAGCGCATTATCTAGTAGATGTAGATGCATGTGTAGATGTAGATGTAGACGTAGCTGTATGTGTAGATGTATATGTAGATGTATGTGTATATGTAGATGTGAGTGTAGTTGTAGCTGTAGATGTAGATGTAGATGCATGTGTACATGTAGATGAAACTGTAGGTGTAGATGTGGATGTAGGTCTAGATGCAGATGTAGGTGTTAAGCTGTACTGTTACTACTACTACTACTACTACTACTACTACTACTACTACTACGACTACGACGACTACTACTACTACTACTACTACGACTACTACTACTACTACTCCTCCTACTACTACTACTACTACTACCACTACCACCACTACTACTACTACTACTACTACTACTACTACTACTACTACTACTACTGCTACTACTGCTACTACTACTACTACTGACTACTACTACTACTACTACTACTACTACTACTACTGCTACTACTACTACTACTACTACTACTAATACTACTACTACTGCTGCTACTACTACTCCTACTCCTACTCCTACTCCTACTCCGACTCCTACTCCTACTCCTACTACTACTACTACTACTACTACTACGACGACGACGACGACTACTACTACTACTACTACTATACTACTACTACTACTACTACGACTACTACTACTACTACTACTACTACTGCTACTACTACTACTACTACTACTACTACTACTACTACTACTACTACTACTACTACTACTACTACTACTACTACTACTACTACTACTACTACTACTACTACTACTACTACTACTACTACTACTACTACTACTACTACTACTACTACTACTACTACTACTACTACTACTACTACTACTACTACTACTACTACTACTACTACTACTACTACTACTACTACTACTACTACTACTACTACTACTACTACTACTACTACTACTACTACTACTACTACTACTACTACTACTACTACTACTAACTACTACTACTACTACTACTACTACTACTACTACTACTACTACTACTACTACTACTACTACTACTACTACTACTACTACTACTACTACTACTACTACTACTACTACTACTACTACTACTACTACTACTACTACTACTACTACTCCTACTCCTACTCCTACTCCTACTCCTACTCCTACTCCTACTCCTACTCCTACTCCTACTCCTACTCCTACTCCTACTACTACTACTACTACTACTACCACTACTACTACTACTACTACTACTACTACTACTACTACTACTACTACTACTACTACTACTACTACTACCGGTACTGCTACAACTGCGACGATGAGGAGAAAGAGGAGGACGGCGTTTACCGTTACTACTAATATTGCTCTCCTCGGGGCTCCAACTCCAAGGTAGGTTCGCTCTGGGATAATTTACTTTTCCAAGTTCGTGAAACCAACAAATTCGCCTGGCGGGTCGAGGTTGTCAAGACTGCCTATGAATGTTGCGGGACGAGCCCCAAGTGTGACGTTGCGGTCTGTGCCCGGGCCAATCAAAAAGCACTGACAGCCCAGAGGGATGATGTTTTTCGAGCATCCTCTCAATGTATAGTTCAAACTGACAATGGCTTCAAGTGTAAGACCTGTCTAATAACCAGTTCTCGGGAAGGCCTTGTGGCGTTCAGTATCTCTCAATGTGTTGGCAGGCCGTTCCAGATACACAGCACACACCCTATTGACAATTACAGAGGCCTGTGGTTCTGCAGGGCTTGCGTGAGCCAAGGGGCTGAAGAGTTTATCAAGCTCGCCAGTCCATGTCTGCCGCGCTTAAACAAGGACGGTATTCCCTCTCTCTCTATCTCTAAGCCAGATTGACACATGCATTTCGCCCGAAGGAATCAAGAAGTGGCCAGACGCGATGTAACTACTCCACACGCCAACAGCCTCCACCAGTGCCTTGTTGTGCGTGGGGGCTATTAGGGTGGATCTCTTGTCAGTTGTGTTGCTTGTCCTTTTCGCTGCGCGCTGAAGACGCCCAGTCACCTCAGAGGAAGAGACTTGGGCCGTTCTTTGTAGGCACGGTCGTCCCTGGGGTCAGGAGAGAGTCGCTCCCGCCAGGTCGGCCATTCCAAGAGGTGAAGAAGTGAACTTCTGCTGCGCCTCAGGATATGGTAATGAGGAGAGATATGGAGGAGGGGGAGGAGGAGGACAGCGGGGAGGAGTGGAAGATGTGGAGGTGGATGAGGAGGATTCCATTGTATTCTGATGAGAACCTCGGTGCGGATCCCAGAAGACACGAGACCTTGAGCGGTTCTCCCCCGACCGCACACGCCTAACGCCCTGAGCTCACCCGGCAGCCCAGCGAACGAGGTGCCACTAAGGGGGAGGGAGGGCGGGGCGTCGCCCGCGGTGGCTTCCACGCACTCGCAGAAGCCGTCGTACTCGTCGGGCCTCCCTTCTGCTGCCGTCACAACTGGCTTACCCATGGGAGTGCACCACGCAGGACAGTGCGATTGGCAATCAAGCCCCGTTCCGCCGCAGAAGTTGGCTTCGTACCTTTCGATGGCCTCGTCTGCGCCAGCCGCGGCTGTCCCGACGCACGGGCCGACAGCTGGCCCCTCCTGCAGTCCGACGTCGGGGTTGGCTTCGCACTCGTCGAAGCCATCGTTCTCGCCGACCAGAGCTTCCCTGACGTCATCGCACTCCGCGTCGGCGCCTTCGCCAGCAAAGGCTGCCTCGCTAAACAGGGCCGTCGTCGGCCGTGTCGTCCACAATGCACGGCTCCTTATCCTTCTCACTCCGCTCGTCGAACACGTGGGACGTGCACTCATCAAGGTCGCCGTCGCCGCTGCATGGCGCTGCCCGCGGGCCCCCCGCATCCCCAAGGCAATCATCCCCCCGCGAGGGCCCTTCCGCAATGCTGCCGCCAACCTTCCCTCAAAACAGGCCGCGCAAGGGCTTCGAGGCGAGCGACCTCGAAATCGGAACCGCCACGCAGCAGCGCCCGGAGCCGCTCAATCTCGTCGCTGAACTTCCAAATTAGGTTGTCCGCCGAGTCGCGAGCGCCTGACGCGCCGCGGACACTCCGTGGGCTGAGGCGTGCTCCGCCCTCCCGTGCCACCATGCTCGCACCGAGTCCGCCGCGTCTGGGGTAGCCAGTTTCAGTCGGCTTGGGCCACGATGGCGAGGGGTGGAGGAGGAGGAGGAGGAGGAGGAGGAGGAGGAGGAGGAGGAGGAGGGGGAGGGGGGGAGCAGGAGGAGGGGGAGGAGGGGGGAGAGGAGGCGGGTGAGGGGGATGAGGGGGAGGAGGAGGGGGACACGAGGGGGAAAGGGCCGGGACGAGGATGGGGGGAGAGGAGGGTGTGGGTGTGGGTGTGGGTGAGGGTGTGGGTGAGGGTCAAGCTAGCCAGCTCGACCGAGTCAAGCATGGCATGTCCATTCCCACCCGCCCTCCCACAACATAAGAAACAGTCATGGCACAACTGGGGGCTGCGCGGGCATTTCAGTGCGAGTGGAGGATACCCCAGGACACCGCATGGACGTCCGCGCGGGATGTGCACCGCGTCCCATTCCCGCAACGCCTTTCGCATCGTCGACGACAAGACTGGCCATGTTGAAAGGAACAACGGACACGTTCCGCCCTCCCACAACATAAGAAACAATGCTGGCGCAACTGGGTGCTGGCGCGTAGTGCTAGTAGTAGTAGTAGTAGTAGTAGTAGTAGTCGTCGTCGTCGTCGTCGTCGTCGTCGTCGTCGTCGTCGTCGTCGTCGTCGTCGTCGTCGTCGTCGTCGTCGTAGTAGTAGTCGTAGTAGTAGTA
>CAUYUJ010015360.1:931352-988852 GCA_963575745.1 Prorocentrum cordatum
TTGATTTTTTTACAGTCAGGATGGGCGGGCCCTGATTGACGGCCGCGCGCGCGATGTGCGCCGCGTCCCATATGTGCGCCGCGTCCCACTGCTGCCACATATTTCGCACCGTCGGCGACAAGGCAGGCCATGCTGAGATGAAAAAACGACGACTTTGTATTGATTGTTTACAGTCAGGATGGGCGGGCCCAGATTGACTGCCGTGCGCGATGTGCGCCGCGTCCCATTCCTGCCAAACTTTTCGCATCGCCGACGACAAGACAAACGATGTTGAGAAGAACAACGGCCACTCTGTATTGATTGTTTACAGTCCGGATGAGAGGTCCCGGATTGGGTCGCTATCAGCCGGAATACGACGTAGGTGGGGGTATATTCTAATAAGGAACAAGGATGTGGGTGAGGAGGAGGAAGAGGAGGAGGAGGAGGAGGAGGATGAGGAGGAGGAGGAGGAGGAGGAGAAGGAGAAGGAGGAGGAGGAGGAGGAGGAGGAGGACCAGAGCAAACCCAAGACTCATCAGCGAGAAGTGGGGGAGGGGGCGGAGGGGGACGAGCTCGTCAGCGCACCCTCGTGGCCTCCGAAGCCCCCCCAAAGCCCCAAGACCGCCCAACAGGGCCCAGACAGAGCGCCAAGAGAGTGGAGAAAAGCGTCACGACGGCCCATGGTAGCCCCACGGCGATCCAAGATGGCTTCAGGATGGCCCACGAGGCCCCCAAGAAACCCCCAAAACGCCTCCAGAGGATCGCCGAGAGGGCCCCAAGAGACCCAATCATCACAATCCCTGGGGAAATATACATTTCCAGCACATTCGCACCTTACATATTGACAGCGAACACGACGGCCCAAGTGGCCCCCAAGATCGTCCCAGGACGGCCCATGATGCCTTCAAGAAAGCCCCAAGGCGGCCCAAGACAAGCCCCAGGAGGGTTCCAATAAAGCCCAAGAGGGGGAATACGAACTGACACTTCGAGCCTTCCCCACCAAGATAGCCCGTCGAGCCCCCCAGAGGCCTCCGAGGCCCCTCCAAGAGGCCGCAAGAGGCCTCCCAAACGCCCCCAAGCAGCCCCCCAGAGGCCCCCACGACGCCCCCAAAAGCCTCCATGCCCCCAAGAATTCTCCAAGAGGCCCCAGAAACGCATCCCAAGATACCCTCAGATGCATCCAAGAGTCTCCTGACCCAAGATATAATGTCCACGATCGTCTCGAACATTCACTCCTTGTGGGGGTCGGCGGAATGGCGTAAGCCACTTGGTTAAACTCAGGACTCGCCAGCGATATTGCAACAACCTACCCCTCCACGTTTCTTCAGCATAGCCCCCATACGAGGATCCATCTTCACCGAAGGTCGTGCCCTGTTGGGAAGCAACTGTTTGAAAATCCTGAACGGCGCCAGAGCACCATTCCACGGACTCCAACGGCGCGCATATCTGTGAATGTTGCGTCTTGACGGTCCTGAATCGTGCCCTAACACCACGACACAGAATTCAACACCACGGACCAACATACTTGTTGTGCCCTGACAGTCCGACATCGTGCCCTAACGCCGTTTTCGTTATGTGAGCCACGCGAGCCCCTTTAACCCCTTGTGAACTTTTAGAACAACTGCGCGCGCGCGAGAGCCACACTTTGAAAGTGAGCCGTTCCATCCGTGAAGCTCTTACAAACTTGAATGCGAATGCGCGCGGCGCTAATGCAGACACCGCATTTTGAAACCCGCCTACCATCCACCCGCAAAACTGTTGCAAACCTTTGAAGCAAATATGCGCGGCGCTACAACGATATCCACATTTTGAAAACCACCCGCCCTCAATCCGTGGCCCTGTTGCAACCTTCAAGCTTCAGGGTATATTGCTAAGGAAGAAGAGCGGAGGAGGAAGGAACGGAGGAGGAGGAGGCATAATTATGTTTCTGTGCCTGGCAGACGCTGGATCAAAAGGAGCCGTCGTCGTCGGCGTCGTCGTCGTCGTCTTCGTCGTTGTCGTCGTCGTTGTCGTCGTCGTCCCGTCGCTGTCGCCGTCCGCGTCGTTGCCGTCGGCGCTCGCGGCTCGGGGGCTCGGGGGTCTAGGATCCAACCTCTCGGGATTCTCTGGCCCTCTCCCGGCGTCCTGGAGCCTCTGGGGCCTCCGGTTGCCTTCGGGGGCGGTCGTCGTCGTCGCCCCCGCCGCCGTCGCCGTCGTCGTCGTCGGTGCCCGAAGATTTTCGGAACGAAACAGGGTGGAGTGGGGAGAAGTGGGAGGGGGGGGGATGAGAACAAGGAAGGAGTTTTTCTTTTCTCCCCTCTTCCCCAAAAAAGAGCACTTTACACTGTGAGCCCGCAGCCCGTGAAACGGGCGGTGAGAGAAGGCGGCAGCCCCCTGAATCAGCGAGCACCCAGCTCAGCATACCCACGAACCACAGGCAGTACACATACTCCCCGAGAGAAGACCGCCAGGAATGCCACACCCAAAAAATACACGTACTTCACGATGAACCCAGCCCTCCAGCAGCAGACCCAAGAAGCCAGACCAGGAAGACCTTGACCTCGAAGCCGCCAGTCTGACGCTTCACCGCTGCTTGCCCCTCTTCGTGCCCTTCTTCTTGCCCACCTCTGACCCTGCCACTTTGAAGTGGATCGAGGCGAGCAACTTGGCCGAGTTGGCCTTGGCCATGCCCGTGTGGCGGGAGGCGCACAGCGCCAGCAACGAGTCGGGCACGAACGCATCGGCCTCCGCCTGGATGGCCCGAGCGTCGGGCGGGAGATCGTCATCCAGATCACCAACACCTTGAAGACCATCAAGCGAACCGGCATCAGCAGGGAGATTGGCAGGGAGCCCACCAGCACCATGAAGACCACCACCGTGAAGACCAGCAGGAAGCACTGCAGGAAACCCTCCAGCAGCACGAAGACCTCCCCCATGAAAATCTGCACGGCGATCGGCAGGCGGAGGATCACCAGCTCCACAAGGACCAGCAGGAAGATCTGCATCGGCAGGAAGATCGGCGAGAAGCCCACCAGCACCATGGAGGCCACCATCGTGAAGATCTGCAGAAGCTCGGCGTGAAGCCCTCCATCACCCTGGCGATAACCACCGTGACGATTTGCAGGGTGATCATCAGGAATATCATCAGCACCATCAAGATCGGTAGGGCGATCGGCAGGCGGAAGATCACTAACTCCACGAAGACCAGCAGGAAGCACGGCATCAACAAGAAGATGGGCGGGAAGCCAATCAGCACCATTGAGACCTCCACCGTGGAGAACTGCAGGTTGCTCGGCACGAAACCCTCCAGCACCCTGAAGATCGCTACCGTGACAACCTGTGGGGCGAGCATCAGGAGCATCACCAGCACCACAAGGACCAGCAGGAGGATCGACATCTGAAAGAAGATCGGCAGGAATATCCACAGCACTATGGAGACCGCCCTTGGGAAAATCGGCAGGAGGCACGCCAGGAAACCCGCCAGCGCCATGACGCTCCCCATCGTGAAGAACGGCAGGAAGCCCTCCAGCACCCTGAAGATCACCGCCGTGACGACCTGCAAGAAGATCGGCAGGAAGCTCCCCAACCCTACCACGACCAGCAGCACGATCGGCATCGGCAAGAATATCGGCAGGAATATCCCCAGCGACATGGAGGCATTCATAAGGCATATCGGCAGGGAGCTCAGCAGGAAGCCCGACAGCGCCATGAATATCCCCATCGTGAATATCTGCAGGGAGATCGGCGTGAAGAAGATCACCAGTTCCACGAGGACCCGCAGGAAGGCCGGCATCTGAAAGCCCAAGAAGATCCCCGACCGATCCCTCGAAGAAGCGATCCGCAATAGAGGCCATGACGATGGCACCGTCCACGCCGTTCGGAGATCGGGGAAGAACTCCTGCTCGTAGTCATCCTCGTCCGCCTTGTCCAGCGCGTGGCCGTCGGCAGCCTCGGAGTGGTACAGCATGAGCGGCGTCTGGGTCGAGATGTGGCACTCTGGACTCACCCTAGCCTGGAACGCGAGGTCGTCGCCGCTGCCCTTTCCCGCGCAAGTCGCCGTCACCTCACTGGTGCCGTGGATCACCTGCACCTCGCGCTCGAGGTTGAACAGGACGTCGCGGCAGTGCCTCGATGTGATGTGACGTGCAACCTTGTAGGCGTGATTGATGTCCTCGAGCTGCTTGACAACCTGCTTATTCATCGTCACCCGTTGTCGAGCGCCATGTTTCCGCGAGTGCATCAGACCGTCCCGAATCGTAGTGACGTGCCGATCCTGGTACGTCGTTAAGGTCTCGACTGCCTGTTGCGAGCACGCCGCGAGGATGGCGAGGGCGCCCCCCCCCGGGAGCACGAGAAACACAATCCATGAGGAGTGAACGCTGAGTGCCAAGGGGCTCGGGGCGCAAGGCCCTCAAAGAGCTTGAGCCCAAATGGCTACGGAGAACAAAAAAGACGATGAGGAGGAGGACGAGGACCACCAGTGCGGACAAGCGTCCAGGCCTAGTTAAGATCAGGTGGAGGAGGCCGTGGCCTCTGAACGTGAAGGAGGAGGAGGAGGAGGAACATGAAACAGGAAGGGGTAAGCATATTGGAGGGGGCTGGCGATGAGGAGGGGTGGATAAAATGAAGGGGCAAGGAATGGGAACACGAGGGGACGGTGGAAGAGGGGGAGCGGGAGGGAAGAAGGATGCCAAAAGTGAGGAGAACGAAGACTGTGGATGGGGAGTTGGGAAGGGGGGGAAGGGAGGTCACGGAATTTATCCCCAGCAGGGGCCCTTCAGTGCGAGCTCGCACCATGGTCAAACAGTCAGGCGTGCGGGAATTTCATACGATATTCGGGCGGGAGGCCCCTCGCCAGCCTGCTCATATTGTGCTTCTCCGTGTGGCTGGTGCGCGGGGGGCAGATCTGGCTGGTGGACAAGAAGTGCGAGATGAAGTGCGAAGATGAGAAGGGGGAAGGAAATGAGAAGGATGGAGGAGGGGAGGAGAAGGATTGTAACCGAAATGCCTGACAGAGGAGGTACAAGATGAGGACGACGATGGGGAAGCGGATCCGCAGCAGTAGGCGCAATGTGGGTGGCAAGGTGAATGATGCATCTGTTTTGGCGATCACTATCGTCATCGTGGCTCTCCATGCACTTGTCAGAGCACAAGACTGGGCGCCCAGGGGCGTGCCAAACGAACGCCAACCACAACTGGTGCACGCAACGCTGGCATAGAAGCGCGACAACTTCATGTGAACGAGGGCGGTGCGCAGTATTGTGGAAAGGATGGGCTTGGCTGGCGCGGGAATGTGTGCGGGGTCAAGTTTCGGAACGCGTTGGCGATAAAGGACAATTGTGGTGGATGGATGAATACAGTAGTGGCACGGGTCAAGATGAGACAGAGGGGGGAATTGGGTGCGGACGACGAAGGCGGACACGGCACTAATATGGAATATAAGGAGGGGGCATGCTAGCAATTTTGATAAACGTGACTGTTCGCCGACGTGCGGCCTTAGAGCGTGTATTTCTAGCAATCTACGTGGTGCAACTTATGTGGTGCAAGTCGCCTTGCCAACCTTGAAGTTGTCGGCTCCACTGCTCGCGCGGTCACCCCACCCACCCACCATCAAACTGGTTCGCAAAACCGATGCGGAGGCGATTGCGATGAGTGCTTCGCGCTGGCTGGTGCATATCTGCGGCCACGCTAGCCCGCGCATGCTCGCGCGCACAACGGGTAGCTAGTTTGGCGCAACCGACGCGGCCGCGGTGGCGCTGACCGCATGGCACCTCCCAGCGGGCATTTCAGTGCGAGTCGGTGACTTGGGCGGGCGCGGTATCATGGCAACGCCGGCGACGGTAGACACGATGGTGATAATAGCGATGGTGACGATGTTGCCAACGACAACGGCAAGGCCAATGACGGCGCCAATGCTGATCACGCCGACGACGATGACGGCGTCCTCGGTTCGGTGATGAAGGTTTTGGACGTTCTTCGGCATGCGCGCGCGCGGCCGACGCGCGAGAGTGGCCCGCATGGTATTCGTTGGCACTGATCGTAACCCCCGCAGCACGCGCGCAAGGGCGGCATGCGGCGCGAGAGGCCCGTCTGGCAACATTCCACGATCAGTTGAAGAACCCATGGTTTTCTAAAGAATTTGCAAGAGCGCGGGCGCGCGTTTTTTTCAAAACTGATGTTGCGAAACAATGTGGCGCAACCGTGTTTTTTGCGTGTTTAGAGCACTCGGTTTTGAAATCGCTGCGAGGCCTGCGGTTTTTGACGTATTTCGGCATGCGCGCGCGGCGACGCGCGCGCGTGCACTTCGTCTCATTTGTTGCAGCGGATTCTCGCGACGGCACGCGCGCAACGATTTCGACATGCGCGCGCGCGCAGCCTGTTTGATAGCATTTTCAGAGAATGATGAAAAGAAAAAAAAGGCTTTCCCTTAAGAATTCGCAGAGGAGCGCGCGCGCAATTTTTTTATTTGTTTTGAAAATCCGTGTTGCGAAGCTCTCCGTTTTTTTTTGTATATGCTTCTTGGACACTCGTTTTTGGAATCCTGACGGAGCCGAAGGTTTCTCAAGGATTTCGGCACGTGCGCGCGACGACGAAAAAGGATTTTTGAAAACTGAAGATTCTTGATAAACGAGTGCGCGCGCATTGTAGTTTTCCCAGAAAGGGCGTGGGCCCAAAGTTCTCTTGTAGTCGGTTGTCCCCCCAAGACCCGACGGGAGATGGGCCGGCGGAATTGATCCGTGATAAAAACAACGAAAAATTTGAATCTGCAGTTGGACAAATGCGTTTTTCGCGTGCCCGCTCGAGGAAAGTTTGCCCCCCATGTCGGATCCTCGATCAATAACGGGGTCCGCAAACCACCGTTTAGTAAAAAAGGGGTGCGGGATATCCTTAGCAGAATCATTGAAACAACCGAAGTCTGGAGCCCCGACCAGGACACACAAATGTGTAAGTGTTGACTTTTTGCGTGTCCGCTCGAGGATGGCGCGTCCTGCGCGCAGAAATTCTGGGGATGTCTAAAGCGAAACGCTCGTTTTGCAAACTTTGACGGGTCTGGACGCCCTCTCTCTGGGAGCGCAAAACTAGCGCAATTTACAAGGGATCGCGGCTTTGTGGGCGCGGGCGCCGCGTAATTTACAAGGGATCCTGGCCCTGGGAGCGCGGATGCTGCGCAACGTACTAGGGATCGTTGCCCTGGGAATGCTGGGGCTGCGTAATTTTTACGTGTCCAGGCCACCAAGGCGAATTGAGAAACATTGAGACTGATTGAAAGAAATTGAAATCTTGTGAAAGAAATTGAAATATAATTCTCCGTTCAAGCCGTGGATTAAGAGAAATTGAGACGAGAAAGGCGGTCCAATTGAGGACAATTGAAACCGTTTGCGGTGTCCAATGGAAGTTTTCGAAAGGGTTTGATGGCAATGCGATTTGGGAGCATGAGGAAAGCAGCAGACGGATGGGCGGCAGGAGAAGCAGACGGCGAGGACCCGATGGCATGGACCATGGCAACTGGAGCCAAAACATATTTCCCAAACGCGGGCAAACGGTGGAGGATACACATGCCACAGGGCCTTGCGCTCGTTAGGGGCGCGCTAGAATGCCAAGGGCTGTCTGGCAGGGTTTCTGCAAGTCTTCTCAGGGGCTGCCGCCGCCCCTCGCCGCAGAGCGCCGCCTGCATCGGGCCCCGCTTCCCCAGTGACGACAAACAAGTATTCACTCCCTCAACAAGGATCCTCCGTGGAAGTACATCAGGTCCACGCTCTCGCGGCAACGGTTCATCGCAAATTTGCCTGGAGATGGCCCTCACCATATGCAGTTGTGAGTTCCGCAATTGTGAATATTTCGTATTCGATGGAACTCCACACGGGTCCACGAAGCGCTGTCCTGGGTGGGGGGACCGCATGCGAATGCAGCCACTAGGGCCTTCGGTGGAGCTCCCGATCGAGCCGAGAAACGCGGCTCTTGGCAGGGGAACCGCATGCGAGTGCAGCCATTGGGGCCTTGGGTGCCACGAAACGCTGTCTTGGGTGGGGGGGACCGCATCCGGGCACAGCCACCAGGGCCTTCAGTGGAATCCCCGTTTGAGCCGAAAACTGGGTCCTGGGCGGGGGGACCGCATGCGAGTGCAGCCACTTGGCCTTCGATGGAGTTTCCGATTGAGCCGGGAAACGCGATCCTGGGCGGAGGGAACCGCATGCGAGTGCAGCCACTGGGGCCTCGTCGGAGCCCCCGACGGGGCCACGCCGCATTCATGTCCGGCCACATGGGCCTTCGGCGGAACTCCCGATGAGGTCACGAAGCGCTGGCGTGATTGCTGGAACCGCATGCGAGTGCAGCCACAGGGGCCTCGTCGGAGCCCCCGACGGGGCCACGCCGCATTCATGTCCGGCCACATGGGCCTTCGGCGGAACTCCCGATGAGGTCACGAAGCGCTGGCGTGATTGCTGGAACCGCATGCGAGTGCAGCCACAGGGGCCTTCTGCGGGGCTCCCCATGGGGCCACGAAGCGCTGCCCTGGGTCGGAGGTCCGCATGTTAGTGCAGCCACCGGAGCCTTAGGTGGAGTCCAGAAATGGGGCCACGTAGCGCTGTCCTGGGTGGTGGAACCGCATGCGAATGCAGCCACCAAGGCCTTCAGTGGGGCTCCCCATGGGGCCGCGAAATGCGGTCGTGTGTGGGGACGCGCCTGCGAATGCAGCCGCTGGGGCCTTCGATGGAGCTCCCGACGGGGCCACGAAATGCGATCCTGGGCGGAGGGGATCGCATGCGAGCGCAGCCGCTCGGGCTCTAGGTGGAGCTCCTTTTTCGGGCTACGAAGCGCCAGCCTGAGCGGGGGAACCCCATGCTACTGCAGCCGTTGGGGCTCTCGGTAGCAACCCCTATGGCGCCACGAAACGCAGTCCTGGGTGGGGGAGCCGCATGCGAGTGCAGCCACTGGGGCCTTCGGCGGAGACCCCTACAGAGCCCCGAAACGTTGTCCTGTGTGCGGGAGACGCATGGTGGAAAAGGGAGGAGGGAAAAGGGGGCGAGGAGGTGAGGAGGAAGGAACGCGGGGCACTCTCTTCGAAACGAGGACCTAACACCACAAGATGGTTGAGAGTGGCGACGCTGGCGACGAACAAATTGGGGGATGGCCCCCAAAACCGCTCCCAAACTCGGGCATTCCGAAAACATTTGCCCCTTGACCCAGAGCAAAGAAGATATTGATCCCGCCAGTCTCGTTCCAAAGCGCACAATCGCAACGGGTGTCCAGACGTAGAAAAAGAAATGCCGATAAACATGCGCCCAGGCCCCAACCGCTTCAGTCACACGCAAAGCCAACCCAGAGCGACATCGAGGCGTTTTCAAACTGCCGCATGGGCGAAATTTATAGGGAAAATGTCACATGCGCAGGCCGCCTTCCGAGAAGCAAACAGACGATCTCGCACCAGCAAACGCGCTCAACTTTCGCCCCCCCGTTGACGCCACCCCTAAGTGGAGCTGAAGGAGCCACTGCCTCTGTGCTGCTAGATCGGCGTCGGAGGCGTGGTTGTCGTCGTTCGATCTGGGGTGGTCAGCGCGGCGGGTAAGCGGTCTGTGTCGCGTGTCCGTCGCTTTCCTGCATTCGCGGCGTGGTGAGCGGGATGCGCTGCGCTCGGTGGCTTGGGTGGTGTCGGGCACCGCGAGGTGGCGGAGTGCCCTCTGCTGAAGGTAGTGGCGTCCTCCGCAGTTCTCGCGCGCGGCGCGAGTGCGGTCGGTGCGCCGCCAAGCTTTCAAGCGCCGGTCGATGGCTTGAGCGATGCGCATGAGGTCGGCGTTCAGCGGGTCTAGGTGACTGAAAGCCGCCGCCAAAGCTAGATGACGGAGGCAGCGGAGCGCGAACTGGATGCAGTGCTCGCGCCAGGCGTCGGCCTGGTTCAGGCCGCCATCCCGCAAGCATCTGCAGCTGCTGCTGGGAGGCGTGGCAGGCAGTTGGCATGGGCATCTGCGTGCAGGTGGTAGCCTGAGTGTCGCCCGCGTGGACGAGCAGCGTCGGCTGGGGCCACGTGGCAGCCGCGCCGCATTGAGGGTTGGCCCCGGGGGCAGGGTTGTGACCTGCTGCCGCTATCTGGCGTTTGCTGGGGTGGATGTCGGCCTGGCGCGGTGAAGGGTGGTCCTTGCGGTTGGTCCACCAGCGAAGCTGCCAGATACACCTGTACCGGTAGGCGTGTAACCGGCGCCAGCTCGGTTGAGGGCTCGCGTGAGGTGCGCGTCGGCGTCGCTGGCTCGCAGCCGGTGACCGCGCGAGACACGGTGGCGCATCCGGCCTCTCCTCGGGCCGCTGATCTGGCGCCCGGCGCCCTGGAGGGCGCGGGGCGGCGCGTGGCTGGTGGCGCGGTCTCGGGCCTGCCGGCGCGGCTCCCTCCGCGCAGTGCTGAGGAGGGTGGAGTGCGCTGGTTGGGCGGGGCCTAGCTGCCGGAGAAGGTTTGGGCTAGGCGTCGCGACCGCAGCGCCCGGCCAGATCGCCCAAGGGAGCGGCGCCAGCAGGACCGCCCTCGTTGGCATGGACCGCGCTGCTGCGGATGACGGGTGTGAAAAGGGGGCTTCGCCTCCGTTTGGTGGGCCAGGCCCCTCGGATTCGTCCGCGGGCGCGCTGGGGTCAGAGGCGAATCGGTCGTCGGCTTGGAACCAAGTAGTTTCGTGGGAGCTGAATTGGCCCTGCCGTTGCGTGGCCCGTTCGTGCTCCGACGGCGGAGATGGGTGCCTCTGTGTCGCAGGGTTGCCCGTTGTAGAGGGGCTGGCTCGCGGCGCCTGGGGCTGCTCTGGCCTGCGCGGTTGATGCGTCCGTGCCGTTATTTGGCTCGTCGATGCAGCTGACTGGCCCGGGGTGGTCGTAGGCCAGCGTGGCTAGGTGGCAAGCCGAGGTGGCGTGGTCGGGCTGATCGCGGTGTAGGTTTAGGTGGTGGGCAAGGTGCGGCCGCCGCATGAAAACCAAGGAGTAACCAAGCGGTGGCCCACGTGGTCCATGGCGGTTCGCCGTTGCTCCACTGCTGGGGTCAGCGCAGGAGGTCGCGGATGAGAGCACCAGCAAGGGCCTAGAGCGTGGCAGAAGCGGGAAGGTGCATGGCCGCGCAGAACATAGGGTCGTCCTGCATCGACGAGGTGCTCTGCGGGGGTCCCGCGTGTTAGCTGCCTGTCTGTGAAGGCCGCCGCGCGGGGGCGCGGGTCGTCCTCGCCCTGTCTGAGGTGGCATCGCCGCTGCCGCGTTTCGGGGGTCGCCGCTGCAGGGGGGGCGGGCCAGTTCGTTGACGCCGGCACGTCGGGGCGCGGGTCTCCGTCGCGGGGGGACGTCGTCTCGATCGGAGGTGACCGAGTCCACCGCGTCGCTGCTGTTGGGCTAATCGTCGGCGGCATGGCGCGAACCGTTGTTATCGGCCATGTTCGGGGCGTCAGGTGGGCCGCCTCCTCGGCGAGTGCCATGGAGCGCGGCCGTGGGGGCCGTGCCTGCGTGGAGCTCGTCGCGCGGCCGGAGCGGAGCGGCGCGGCAGAGCTCCGGAAATATGTCTGCGCTGGGGGGCGGGGCTCCTCGCGGGAAGGGGGCGCGCGCGCGGCATGTAGCTCGGTGGTGGCGAGCAGTGGGCCGCGGGGCCGATCAGCTGAGCCCGCGCACAGTGAAACCCAATAATGATATCGAAGAAGCGTTCGAGCCTGGCCTGCTCTTGCTGCCGTTCGAGCGCCGTCGAGGTGCGGCGACGATCCAGCTCGGCGCGGCTCCAGGCGTGGAGGCAGATGTCAGCGGCGGTTCGTGCGCGCTCAAGCTCGACTAGGGGGTGTTGGTACGTTGGCGAAGAACTGGTCGAATTGGGGGAGGTGAAGGATAGCGTGAACGTAAGTCAAACAGTCGTCGAGCCACGCTGCCATGACGTCCGCGCTGTCGTCTCCGGGGGCCCAGGCCGCTGCGATAGGCTCCAGTCGGGCCCGGATGGCAGGAAAGGGCCCGCTCGGGGTCGGTGCCGTCGTCGGGGTCGTTGCAGTGTTGGACGCCGCGGGTGTGGTCATCTGCGGCTCCGTGGTACAACCTCGTGAGTTGTCGCGTGGCACAACCGGCTGTTGGTGGTCCGCTCGCTTGGCTCGGCGAGCACCGAAAGGTCGTGCAAGCGGCGAACGCGGTGAACGCTGGCTGGGCTGGAGTGCGTCGGGCGGGCGGTGAACCGCGCGACCTGGTGTGCGCGCGGGGGCGCTTGACCAGCCCCGACTCCCGGCGTTGGCACAGCAGTGCGGCAGGTTTCGTGTCGTGCCGACCCCGGCGTTGGTTCCTCACACCGCGGGGAACGTTCAACTTTGAACGATCGACCATTTCCGAAACGTCCAAATCGTTCCACATCGAACGATTCTGGGTCGCCCGCGGCGTTCAATGTTGAACGCCGCTGGCGGGGTCGCCGCCGGTCGACACGACACGAACTTACCGTACGTGGGTGGCGGGGGCTTGGCCGTCAGTGGGGGGTTCCCTACGGTGGCAAGGGCCGAAACCGCCGGCCTGGAGACTAGTGGGTAAGGATTGTGGTCACCAACCCATGGCTGCTGCTGTGGTTGACTCTTGGCGTCATGAGGTTTCCGAGGTAGGTCTTGCAACTGCCTGGGGCGGTGTACGCGGCGTTGCCAGGTGTGTCAGTATGTCACTGCCACACGCGGTTGACGTCAAAATCCCGAATCACCTGGGGTGCCGATGTGGTGCGGCACCTAGCTGATTTGGTGGCCGTAGGTGTCCATGGTGCTGCCATCGTCGTCGTTCAGCTCCCCACGTCTCCTGGGGCTACGGTGTGTGCGGAGCTGGTGCCCGTCACTGCCGCATTGGGCATGGTTGGGGCAGGGTCCTGGCGTCTGGCTTGCTGCACGGGTGTAGACAACCTCGATGTCTTCCTGTGGTGGCACCGATGTGCCAGGACGGCTCGTCGTCGAAGCAGACGAAAGGCCTGTGACGGGGCCATCGTCTGAGCGCAGGTGGGTGTCCGGTGGGACGTTCCAGGGGGCCCAGTCCGGCGGGTCTGCGGGCGCCGCCCGATTGGTCACTTCCTGGGTCTTGTTGAGGGGGCCGTGCTTGGTGGGGATGGGCGCCAGGGGCACATGGGTGAGGTGTATGGTCTCCGCCTTAATTTGCCACGGCCGGCTGGGAGGAGGGTCCTCCGTTACCTCGGGGCGGGTCGCCTATGCGTGCCGCGCGGGAGCCGTCGGGATGTGGCGCTGCAGAGCGTGCTCGGCGTCACTGCAGCGGGCCAGAGGTGGCGGCGCCAAAATGGTACCCGCCTGGTGAGGGGTGGCGCTTCCGTGATCAGTTGCTGCGCCGCAGGCATGAAACTTTCTCGGAGTGGCTGCCGGAGTTTCCCGCGCTCGGCCACCAGTCGGGGGGGGGGGACGGGGCACCGTCGGCGAGCGGGCGCCCCTGCGCCCGGCTGGGCACCGTGAGCAGCAGGCCTGGGGCGCAAGCACGCACGGTCTTCGGCGCGTGGCAGCTTCTGCGGGGGAGCGTTTCGAGCCAGGCACTGCGGGCAACGAGAACATGCACGTTGTCCCAACCCGTGTGCCCCAACCCGTGCATGCGCGACCCCAGCATACGAGTGCACCAGGCACTGCACGCGTGCGCATGACGGACACGAAACAGAACGCTGTGGGTGGAGAGGAGATACGAGCCTCGTGATGGACTTCCTCTTGGGATTGAGGCGGGCTCCTGGAGGCCCCGTCAATACGGGGAGAGAGATAGAGGGAGAGGAGGAGAGAGAAAGAAAGAGAGAGAGAGAGAGAGAGCCTGGGGATATGGACGATGAAGGAGAATGGGAGCTGTAGTGGTTCCTTGGGGCAGGAATTGGTGGGGAGGGGGAAGGAGGCGTGGGAGTGGAGGCAGGCGCAAGGGGCACGAGGGGAAACGAAGATGAGACCCCAGGAGACAAGGGCCAGAGCATTAAAAATTGTTGGCGTGGAGCGAGGCAATGTCGTGGCGCCGGCGGGCAGTCGGCTGCAAGTCCGAGCGTCGAGGTTCACTCTCGTGCGAGTAAGCGGGCGGGGTGATCCGAAGATAATGCCACCCTTGCTGGCGGCGCGCACGGGAGGGGGGTCAGGGGAAGGGGGCGGCCTCCTAAGAGTGGAGAAGGAACAACACGGCATACACATAAACGTTCGGAGTTCCGCGCGGATCTTTTGGATCGGCGCTGACCCTCCCTAGCAGCGCCTCCGGCGCCGCCCTGGCGTGCCCCGCGCGCCAGGGAGGGGGCTTCAGTGCAGATCCACGAAACTCGCGCGGAGCTCCGACAATTCTTGCTCATGCCGTTTCTGTCTGTCTTCGAACGAGGGCAGGATGGGGCCTGCACCCCCAGATGCGCCCAGGGAGGCGTCTCAGATGGCAGGAGGACCTCGGAGAGGCGCGACGCCTTCTCGGGATGCCTCCCCTTCCCCCCCCCCTGCCCCGCAGTTTGAAGCGCGAGGCCAACCCCGCCGTGGACCCCTGAGGCGCGGACGCTGAGCTTTAAAATGCAGGCGCTCTTCGCGGATCGCCCGCCTCGCACTGCGGCTGGCCGCTCCGCCCGACGACGCACGCCGCGCCGCTCGACGAGGAGCACACGGACGCCGAGCGCAACGAGACCACCGCCGCCATCGCGAGGAGCCAGGGAGGGTCCTCCTGGTGGTGTGGTCCCCTGTTTGGCTCCTCCTCCTCCTCCTCCTCCTCCTCCTCCACCCTCCTCCTTCCCCTCCTCCTCCTCCTCCTCCTCCTCCTCCTCCTCCTCCTCCTCGCCCTCCTCCTCCTCCTCCTCCTCCTCCTCCTCCGCCTCCTCCTCCTCCTCCTCCTCCTCCTCCTCCTCCTCCTCCTCCTCCTCCTCCTCCTCCCCCTCCCCCTCCCTATCTTCCTCCTCCTGCCCGCTCGAGACATCTCTGGTCAGCTCGAGGAAAGCATCGGGGACGTCCTCGCTGGAGGCGGCCCGCTGGTGGTGGTGGTGTCGCCTCTCCTTTTCTCGGATTAAAACGAACTGTGAGGTATTGCGAGGCCCTACACACTTATCGCGAGACGCCTGCTCAGGCCGCGCGCGCGGCAGAATGCGGCATGGCAGCGGCCGAAAACTTCTCTCGCGCCGCTGCGCTTCTTCCATCTGTGTGGCGCCAAGGCGCCCAACCCTCCTCCTCATCGGAACTCGTGCTGCACCCCAGGGGGATCCTTCGTTGCATGGCAGGCTCGTGTCGCGACGACGTCGGTGCTGGATTCTGAGGCCGCGTACGTAGCTCAGCCAACCTGAACGATCGCGATTTTCCAACAGCGCGGGTCGCTCGATGTCAGCCGATTCTGGGCCGCTGGCGGCGTTCAACCCTGCTCGCCCGCGCCGGGGTCGCCGCTGCATCGACCTGGCACCAACCTGCCATACCCAAGCGTCTGGAAACTTGACTTGCCCGAGACAGGGTGCGGGCCCCCAGACCTCCTTGCCCCTTCCCCTGAGCCCGCTTCTCCAAGCCGACTGTTGATGGCCCCGTGGC
Source organism: Prorocentrum cordatum (assembly GCA_963575745.1). Lineage (NCBI taxonomy): Eukaryota > Dinophyceae > Prorocentrales > Prorocentraceae > Prorocentrum > Prorocentrum cordatum. The sequence continues at coordinate 946,781 of CAUYUJ010015360.1, forward strand.
CCGAGACGGGCCTCCACAGACCTACAATGAAGGGCAGGTCGTCGTCGGGGCCCCGTGGACGGGATCTTCAACCAACCATGGCACTGGTGCGGCCAAAGGACAGCAGCCGTGGGCCCATGTGTTCTCCTAGCGCTCTCCAGCGGGATGTTGCACAGTTCTGGTTTGCACGTCCATGCTTGCCACTGGTGCGCGCCCCCGCGCACACAAGTCAGAACGACTCGCACGTCATTGGCTCCTCTGAGCATTTCAACACATTGCTATCCGACAGGCGTCAAACACGTTTCGTTTGCTTTTAATGCAGGCGTGCCGCATTTCTGCGTTCGCACTCGCTAGAATTATGAACTCAATCCACGGAGTTCTACCACTCGGTCAAAGGATACTCTGTGGGACAACACGCGCGCGCATGTCGAAGACAGTCAACAACCATCGTGCACCCACCGACTCGGTCAAATGATACAGAGCGGGCCTCACTCGCGCGCACGTCGCAATACGTCCGATACCATTTGTTTCCCAGGCATTGCAACTCGGATCTGTCCAAACCACGTCCTCATCATCATCATCATCATCATCCTCATCATCCTCATCATCATCATCATCATCATCATCATCATCATCATCATCATCGTCATCATCGTCATCATCATCATAACCACCACCACCACCACCACCATCATCATCATCATCATCACTATCATCGTCATTACCATCATCATCATCATCATCATCATCATCATCATCATCATCATCATCATCATCATCATCATCATCATCACCACCACCATCATCATCATCATCATCATCATCATCATCATCATCATCACCAAACCTCCAGCATCATCGTCAGCATGATCATTGTCATCATTGTCATCATTGTCATCAACATCATCATCATCATCATCACCACCATCAATTTCATCGCCACCCCCATCGTCGTATCGTCCCAGACGTCGTCATGAAACCTTATCTGAATCACCGTCGTTGATGTCGCCCTCGTCAACAGCACCGCCATCAACACCATCTGGATGAGAAGGGCCATCAAGTCATTGCGACAGTGGAGTGTTGCCGACATGTTGCGAGTGTGAGGGCTGACTTGAGTTGACGATTGCAATCTGAGTTGCGCCAGTTGAATTGGAGATTGCACTGTCCACAAGTGAGCTGCATCGCGTAAACTTTGAAGGGGCCCAAGGACACACAAATAAATACACACACCAATCCCAGGATTCCCGATATTTTTCGATATTTTCTGGGCTTTTCTCTTCCCCCCCACTTCCCATATTTTCCAATATTTTCCTGGGGGTCGACGATTCATTGTCTGTGTGTTGTTCCACTCCTCAAAAACTGCGCCGCGCAGACGTGCCGCGCAGGCTGCAGCCCTGCCCCTGCAGATTGCACACCGAGAGTTCAAGAAGCCACTGCTTGGGGTCCGCGCTGGTACACGTCGTTCATTTCTAATCGTGCTCGCTTCTAATTGTGCTCGTTTCTAAGTGTTCCTGGCCCCCTAGTGGCCAGGAAGAGGCCCAGGATAGAACAATTAGAAATGACAGGATCTTGCCCCCTCAGAAAATGAAAGAACCTTCGACACATTAGAAATGAACAATGTGCAAGCACTTCAATCCCATCCCAACAATCTTCCCCAATCTAGATTAATCTCAGCTTCGAGAAGCCGTTTCCCAGCGAACGGGCCACAACAAAATTCTCGACGAGGCGGGGCTGCTGGAAGGCATCTCGAGGCGAGAGAGCCTCCAAGAAGGCCAGAACACGTCCAAAAACTTACGACGCGAAGACGTCAGGGCTTGCTCCTCGTCGGGGCCATGCTGGGCCCCTCTGTGTAGCCGAGGCGTCGCCGCCGCGTCGACGCGGCGCGGCCCTGCCGCACCCGATCTGCACGGCGCCCTCGCCCAGGCCTCCGTGGCACGTGGCGGCGCATCTGCACTCGGCGGTGCGGCGGGCGTCAAGCGCCCCTGCCAGGCGTGGCCTGGGCGCCGGTGGGCTGGTGCTGCACCCACGCGGCCAGGCAGGTGATGTCGTCCTCCTCTGGGAAACAGGAGGCGGGATAGACACACACACACACACACACACACGCACACACACAAACACAAACACAAACACAAACACAAACACAAACACAAACACAAACACAAACACAAACACAAACACACACACACAAACACACACACACACAAACACACAAACACACAAACACACAAACACACAAACACACAAACACACAAACACACAAACACACAAACACACAAACACACAAACACAAACACAAACACAAACACACACACACACACACACACACACGCTCGCGTCGCGGAACAAAGCACGACTGGGGGGGGGCTGGGTTCGGCCTCTGGGGGCCCTCGCCTAGGACCGTCAGAAAACAATCCGGGACGGAAGAACGGCCCTGATGAAAGGGTCGGGGCTTCCGGCAAATCCTTTTCAAAAAATCGAGGCATCGCATGTCTGGAGACCTCCTCTGCGGTTCCCGGCAGGCTCGGGAGCAGACCGAAGACGTGCGCGCAAATGGACGCGCATGGGTGTCGAGAGGGCGTAGGGTGCGAGTGCTCGTGGACAGGAGGGCGGCCTCACGAACGGGGGGGAACGCTCACGTAAATGACACGAACTGGGGGGGCTACCAGGCCCGCCGCCCCCCGACAACCTCGCAGGGACCCTCGTCGCGGGGAAGCACTGGGCGCCGAGGGTGCGGCACGCCGACGCGGCGAGGTTGGCCTCCCGTCGGGGGGGAGGGGCACACAGCCGCGCTTATCGCCAAACGCAGGGATCTTCTGGGTCTCGATCCCCACGCCCCTGGCCCAACAAGCGGAGCGCGCCAAGGGGGGGGGGGATGGGGGGGCCGACGCCAATCCAAGAGATCCGTGCGGACCTCCCGCAGCTTTCGCGGGCAGCCAAGCTACTACCATCAGGTATGGATGCTGAGCCCCACTGGCGCCCTGGTGCACGAGGGGCGCCGGAGGAACCACCATGGAAAAACCTAACTAACGGCGAGCCCCCTCCGAACCCTGGCTGCTCCTTATGTCAACGTCGTGAGTGTACCCCATATCCCTTATCAATCGTCCCCCGGGTCCGGTTTTTTAAGACGCCTTTTTTGTAACTGGGGGGGTCTGGTTTATCAGGGCGCTGTTTTTGGGTCCGGTTTATCAAAGCGACCCGTCGAAGAGAGGGGTCCGGAATATTAGGTCGCATTCGGAGGGGGGTCCGGATTTTTAGGGGGGGTCGATTGATAAAGGATTTGGAGTATGCCGATGTTTGGCTCCTCGATCCTTGCCGCCTCGACACCACGCCGTGGGCCAGCCGGCCTTCCTGGCCGCGTCGGCGAAGGGCACCCTTGCCTTCTGGTCGCGCGACCGCGTGTACGCCGCGGCGCCCACGGCGCGCGAGACCAGCTCCGGGGGGGTGGCGTCCCGGTCCGGCAGCCCGAGCACGTGTGCCGCGTACGGCGACAGGGCGCGGTCACAGATGTCGAGGATCTCCTGGTCGTAGAGGTTGTCGTCGACACCATCGCTGTAGCAGAGGATGAGATCTCCCTCCGCGGATGCATCGGAGAGGGGAGCCAGACGAGGGGGGCTAGCGAATTATGGTACGAAGCATGTGCGTGGACGAGGGGGGTGGGTGGGTGTGCATTGAAAGCGTTAGAATCACACTAGGAATTAGAAAAGTAATAAGAATGGTAATAATAATAATACTAAGACAAAAATAATGAAAATGTTGATAATACTAAGAATAAGAGGAAGAAGGATAATAATAATAATCATAATAATAAGAAGAAGAGGGGGCCAGGACATCGGGGACTTGTGTTTGCAATTGTTTGCCGCAGCCATGATATTATCGACACACGCACACACACACACACACCCTCAGTCCTCAAAACCCCGACTTGGACGCTCCCCACCTCCTCGACATCTACCTCGAAGACCGCGCAGTCGGTCGGCTTGTCTGGCCCCCGGAGCTGCAGCCTTAGAGGAGGAAACCACTGCATAAACGTAAATCTTCGGAGATCCGCGCGGATTTCTTAGATCTGTGCTAAACCCCCTGTGGCGCCAGAGGCGCCAGGGGGGCCCAACGCCGATCCAAGAAATGCGCGCGGAGCTCCGAAAATTTATGCTTATGCCATTGTTTCTTCTTCGGAGCCTCCGAAACGCCGCGGGTAGCCGGCATAGCTGGTAGGGGTAGTTGAAGTCGTGCTGCTGGGAGGGGGACTTGAAGACCACGGAGCTGCGCGTGCTGTGCACCCTGCCCTCGGCAGCCTCAGGGGGAACGTTAGGTGGGGATCGGCTCAGAGGGAAACATCGACTTGGAGTCGGACATTCATCGCCAATGGATCGGCGATAGGCCCCTGATAGCGGAACCGCACGTTCATGGGTGGGGCGGGATATCAGGTCCCTGTCGCCGTTGCATGGGCGATTGGGGGTCGATGCAACTCCACCCCTGAGCCTATCCCCCCGTAACGTTGCCCCCGACAGCCTCGCTCAGCCTGGACGTAGGCCTCCTCACCACCATCACGCCCGAGTCCCCGAGCACGGCGACGCCCAGCTTGTTGGTGCGGGAGTCAAGCCTATAGGAAGTCACAACTGCATAAACAAAACTTCCGGAACTCTGCGCGGACTTCTGGGACCGGCGCTGGAGGCGCCGCCAGGGGACCCAGCGGCGAACCAGGAAATCCGCGAGGAGCTCCGAAACTTTAAGGTTATGCTATTCTTTCAGGACGTGGACCCGTCTGGTCCCGTTGCTTGGATCCTTTTTCTTCATCCTGGGTAATTTTGAGATTGTCCCGGGGCCCTGCGAGGGCCCAAGAAAGCCGCGCGGAGCTCCGAACGAACGTTTATGCTAATTCAGTTTTGTTCTGCTTCGAGAGCCAGGAGATGACGGCGGTGGAGGCGCCGTGCACCTGCACCTCGCGGTAGCCCTCGCATAGCACCTGCCTCGCGGCCCGGCCTGGCCCGAGCGCGCTGAGCGAGCCCGTCGCGGCGGCGGCGGCGAACTCGCAGGAAAATTCTCGGCACCTCTGTAGGAAGGACACACAGCATAAATCTACACTTCCAGAGCTCCGCGCGGATGGCCTGGAACGGCGCAAGGCCTTAGAGGAGGAATAACGTTCGGATACCGCTACCCTTGCCTCCTGGTAGGCCCTCGTCGCCACGGCTGGATTCGCTTCGGAATTCTGGTCAGAACGCACCCTAGGAGAAAGAGGTCCAGAGAGCAGCGGCATCGGTACTTTTCCAATCCCCCGAGGACCCTCTGGCGGCGCCTCCTGCGCTACTCTTGGCTCCCCCCGCGCGCCAGGGAGGGGAGTCTCCAGCGCAGATCCAAGAACTCCGCGCGGACCGTCGAAAGTTTGCGTGCTTATGTCGATCCTTCTTCCTCGAACCTCGACATCAGAGCCTCGGCAAAGGCCTTCGAGCTGTGCCCCAGCACGTGCTGCATGCCGCCCACGCCGTCGGCCACCCCGAGAAAGGGCAGCTCCAGGAAGTAGGCATCCTCGCCGACCGTGCCGTCCTTCGGCCTGTTGAAGGCGCCCGCCACCAGAGCGAGGCCCGTGCACCGCTTCACATCTGGGAGCTCCAGCAGCAACGACACGTCCGTGCCGTACAGGTCGCCCTCCTCCTCCGACACGCCGGACAGGCCTCCAAGGACGTCCAGTGGCAGCGACCCCCTGCAGCCTCCGTTGGCAAGCCGCGGCATGGAGGCCGTGCGCTGCTGCCAGTCTGGGGTGCCTGGGCCGCCGCCGTCGTCGCCGCCGTTCCAGAGCCTCTCCTGGGGAAACCAAATTATATACCGACGCCGCTGCTCCCCAGAGTGGAAGCTCGCCCAGGCGAATGACGCCGAGGCGACGAGGGCCTCCCAGAAGGCCCCCGACGGCGAACACGGGGCAAGAGTATAGCGACATCGGTATGTACCTTTTCCTCCTCCGCTAGAGGCCTCACATATGGGGACCGAGTAGATGGGTCGGAGGATCGCGCCGCATTGCCGATGCATCAGCGATGCGGCGCGACTTCCCGACCTCATCTGCTCGAACCCCATCTGCTCAGCGTTTCTGAACGGTCCCGGGGCCTGACGCGAGCATGTCTGGGTGTACTCTTACCCCCTCCGAGCTCCGCCGTGGACACGGCGCGCCTGGGCGCGAGCCGCAGGTCGGCCGAATGGTCGTCCGGCCTGCCCGACGCGGGGCCTGCGGCGTCGCTGCCCTCCTCGGCGAGCGCCACCCCGCGGCACGCGGCCGGCGGCGGCGCGGACGGCAGCTGGGCCGCAGCGCCCACTGGGCCGCGCGGCGGCGCGGCGGCTGGGGCCTGCCCGGCCCTGCTGGAAGGAAAGCAACGGGCACCTGCGCCAACACTTCCACGACAAGCGTTTCCGCCCAGTTTGGGGCCCGGGGACTCTCAGAGATCGATCCGGCTCGAAGGATGACGTAGCAGGATAGGGTCCGGGGCTCTGGTGGTGTCTTCTTGGCGGTGTTGCATGTTTCTGCAACGTCAGATCTGAGGGGACACATGTTGTAGACTTATCTTCAGGCTGACAGCGATCGTGGAGGCGAGCTGTTTTCCCCTCCTGCATTTGCTCGCGATGCTCAGAGTCATGGTCCGCCGTGCACGTGACCCCACGAGTCCGAGGGATACAAGATGGCGGCTGGGCCACGCAGCAAGAGAACGGCATCATGACCAAGACTGAACAGGGAAACGTCGGTGCCGCTCTTGGTCACCGTCTGTCTTGGCCACCGTCGATTCTTGGATCTTCCTCGCGAATCGGCAACGGCCAGCATGGACCATGAGAAAGATCGGCGTCGACAAGATACCGCGGCATCCTGCTCTTGGACAGCGCGCTTCTTCCCTCGACCTGCGCTCGATGCGCGCCATCAGCCGCCGGTCTATCACGAGCGTGTTGTTCTGCGCCCCTTCGGACGTGCGCCGGACCGGCAGCGCCGGGTTGACGGCCCAGTCCTGGGGGAGCCCAAAGGTGCGCCGCCACTTCCTGAGGGTGCGTCCTGACCAACCGCGCATGGCAGAGTCGCGCGGAGGAGGAAGAGGAGAGGGAGGGGAAGCAGACTCGAAGCACTCAGACCGCGGGGCGACATCCCGGCACCGGAGACGAGCAGTGGCCCCGGACTCGAGCAGGAAGCGAATCATAGGGCGGGACGGGGACGCAGGCAGAAAATCTCTATGGAATTTATTTATTATATGTATGTGTGTATATATATACATATATATATATATCGCCACCGCCACATCGGCAGTCGATTCGGATTTTTAACAAAGCACCCAACATTTTTTCCGAGGGGGTCAGATGCACGACCAACTCACAATCGCATCATAAGCCTCGGAAGCGGCGGGCGAAACCCAAATAACGGCGCGAACAACAATTACTTGCGCTGCTCGGAGATGCCCGCTGGGGCTGGCGCGAAACGCCTTGCGGTCCAAGGCGGCGAGAGGTCCTCGCAGGACCACTCACGCGACACACCCTGCCACAAAGGCCACGCTTCTGACTCCCGCACCCGAGCGCGCAAATCAAAACAAAACGCTACCACGGCACACGCTTTGTGGCTGAAGTCGAGGCGGTGTCCCGCAGCGTCGGGCTTCATGCCCGTAAATAAAGCGCATGTGCAATCTATTTAGGGCAACATGTATCTTCTGCAAGTTGCACAGGCGCCCTCTTGCGCCATCAAGCACCTCGCAGCTCGCATTCCCGAAGGGACGCGCGGGATCAACGCCCACGCCGCCCCGCTGCGGGATCATAGCCCGTGCGCGCCTCGGCGAGGTCCAACAGGCTGGGTTTGTCCGGCGCGGTGCTGGCCGGGGCGGCCGCCTGTTTCGCGGGTGTCGCCAGCATGGCCACGCGCGGGGCTGGACGGGGAGGCGTGAGCCCAGCCTGGTTTCGATCCAAAATCGCTTGACCGTTCATGGATACAGAAAGGGCCGGAGAGAGGCCGAGTGGTGCACACAGGGGATGGTGCACACGGGGAAGGCCAGGTGGTGCACACTGGGGAAGTGCACACTGGTGGTGCACACTGGGGAGGTGCACGCTGGGAAGGCCAGGTGGTACACTGGGAAGGCCTGGTGGCGCACACAAGGGATGGTGCACACTGGTGGTGCACACTGGGGAGACGGTTCCAGGCCCAACTGGTGCACACTGGGAATTTTCATGCGATAAGTCACAGCGAAAGCGCCACTGTGCACCATCTTGGGGGGGCCCAGTGTGCACCACTTGGTGACTGCCAGCGCCGCCCGATTTGGTAGGCTGCGTTGGTGCCCGACATCGCACTGCCAGGCCAGTGTGCACCACGAGGAGAACCACTGGAGCAGGCCCCCGGGGCGTCCAGGCAGCATTTGGAGACGAGGGAGGGAAAGAGAGGAGGCAGGAGGGGGCAAGCTTGGAGGGAGAGGCGGAAGAGGGACAGCGAGAGGGGAGAGGGCCGGGCGAACGGGCAGAGGGAGGAGAGGAGAGGAAAGGCGAGAGGACAAGGGGAGGGAAAGGCGAAGGAGGCGAAAGCATGGAGTGAAGAATGGGGGGGAGGGACAGGAGGGACGCGGAACGGCCAGAAGGGGAGGGGGGCACTGGGCGGGGGCTCGGAGAAGCGGAAGAGAACCCGGACAGGAGGAAGAGAGTAGAGGCAGGCAGCCAGGGGGAAACGATTCGGGAAACAGGGGGAGGGGCAACAGCCAGGATAGGGGAGAGCAGGAGGACGCAGGAGAGAAGGAGCCAGGAGTAGCCATGGGAGGAGGAACCAAGCTGATAGGCGGAATGGGCCAACGAGAAAAATAGTCAGGGAGGAGAAAAGGAGGAGGCAGGAGTCTCGAAGGGCTACCCCTTGCGTCCGCTCGCCACACATTCGCATCGCGCACACTGCGCACCGACCGAAAGAACGGCGCTTGGCCCACGCAACAGAAGGCGGCGGGCCCGTCGCAAACAGCCACCGCCACGAAGCAAGAGAAAGGACAACCGCGCACTTGCCCATATCTGTACAAAAGCGGCAACGACAACAAACTCAAAAAAACGTTGAAAATTAAAACGCGAAAGCGACTGAAAACGAGTCCCCAGTGTGACTGCCGGCGCCTCCATAGCGAATATATATATATATATATATATATACTATACATATTTTTCTCCTCTGACTCCTGGCCGTTGCGCCGGAACTTGAACTCGTAGGTGCCCGGCTGCAGGCCCGGCAGGGCCTCCTCCACGGCCAGCCACCAGACCCCGGTCTCGGGGCAGAGGTGCAGCGCGAGCGGCCTGCCCCACGGCGGCTGGGTGAAGGACCCCAGCACGTCGACGTGGCCAGCAAAGACGCCGGGAGGCCAGACCTAGAAAGACCCTCAGACCCGGGCGCTGCATTTCCACACCACGCGTTTTCCCCCGCTTACGGGCCCCAAGGCCATCCCAGATCGGAGCGGCTGGAAAAATGCCGCTGCAGAAAGATGGGACGGGCTCCGATCGTGCTTTTGCTCGAAGCTGTATTTTTCCCCAAACGTCGGATCTCAGGGAACAAGGAACGGCACAAACATACACCAGGCGGCGCACCCGGGAGGGCGAAAGCTGAGGGGGCCCGCCTGCTCAGAGGGCGGCGGGGCTTCTCAGAAGCCCTCAGCCTTCCGAGCAGCCCTCTGCGTCGCCGGACACAGCTCACAAAGCTTCTCAGACGGCCATAAGCCGTCAAAGCCTTCTGAGAGAAGGTCCCTCCCCTCTGCCTTCCCCCCTGGGCTCGCCGCGGATATACCGTCGGAGATCCGCGCGGACTTTTCGGGTCGGCGCTGGACCTCGCCTCCCCTGGCCCGCTTCGCGCGCAAGGGGCGGCGCCGGAGGGGCTGCGCAGGGGGGGGGGTCCAACGCCGACCACCAGAAATCCGCGCGGACCTCCGAGCGCTCACAGTCATGCCTTTGTCCGTTCCGCCGAGGACCAGCAGCTGCTGGCGGTCCCGCCCGCGCTCATCCTTTCGGGGGCGCTCTGGCCTTATGTTGCTTCCATCGTACTTAAAGGCCACATCCCAGAAATAATTTCGAGCACCCGGAAAAGTGTCGAAAGAGTGTCGAAGCAGTGTCTCCCAGGGCCCCAGACGTGAAAACCCTCACATCTTTCTGTACTTGCTTAGTGCTCGAAATTCTATCTGGTGATCCAGGCCAGAGCAGGCTGGAACATCATAACCGCTGGCCCAGGTCGGCGCTCGCCCGGGCCAGCCACGGCCTCGCTCCGGAGCTCGGCCAACCGCGCAGTCGCTCCCAGACCCGGTCCAGCGGCGGGCGGGGAAACGGGGGACAGCTCCACGCGGCTCCCGACCCCGGGTCGGCCGCAGGGCATCGGAGGGGACTGGCCGACACCCTGTTAGCGCTGACCCCCGTCCTCGACGACAGGCTGCCCGCAAGAGTGGCAGCAGCGGAATGGATGCCTGGGTTTGGCCCCCTCGCGCCCCCCGAAGGCCGTGCACAGGAGGCCGCTGCAGCGAGGGGCTTGCGTGTAGCCGACGTTGCATGCCCCCCGATCCTTGGCCACCTCGTCCAGCAGGTTCATCGAATCCGAGCTGCTGGCCCTGGCAGGAGGATAAAGTATCTGCATGAACCCCAACTTTCGTAAACGCTCGCGGGCTTCTTGGGTCGGCGCTGGACCCCACTCCCTCGCGCGCTCCAGAGCGGCGCCAATGGCGCCGCCAGGGGGGTCCAGCGCCGACCCAAGACATCCGCGAGGACCTCTGAAAGTTCACGGTGAAAAGTCTTAGCTCAGCGTGTCGCGGTGGCGGCCCTTGCGGCACGACGTGCCTTGCAAGCTGGTCGCACGTCGCTCTGCTTCGTGGGACGGGATGCCGGGAAAAAGCTCGAAACGCTGACGCTTGGGGACTGGGACGCGCTTAGCGTGTCGCGCCGAAGCGTGTCGGGCCAGAAACAGCGGCGCGACAGCCTGGGCAAACATTCCTGACCGCATGGCAGGTTCCGTGAGCCCTGTAGCCAACATAACTGAATGATTTCTCTTCAGGGCACACTTGTGCGCCCCGTGTGTTTTGGTAAAAGCTTCGGATGGTGCGCAGACGTGCCCCCCAGATAAGCAGCCCCGGCTGGCCTCAATATCGGGCCCCCGAGTAGTCCCAACTGGCCTCGGACGGTGGTCGGGGTGCCCGTCGAGGCCAGCTGGGAAGATCTCGGGGGGGGGGGGGCTGTCTGTGAGCAGCCGACAGCCTACCAGTGCGCTGCTGCCGGATTTGTTCTTCGTCAACCTGGTCACGCCGGAGCTGCTACCGTCGGCCGAGGCCGAACATGAATCCGGCACCAGCTCCTCCAGCACGCCCCGGCCGCCGGCGGGCTCCTCGTGGCACCCTAGCCCGGCGCAGCACGCACGGAGGGCCGCCCCCCTGCACGGCGAGCTGGCGGCCTTGGGAGGCCCTCGTTGCGCGCACGCCCAAGCTTCGTGAGCGTGTGTTCGACGGTTCCCCTGAGATCCAGGCGTCGAATCTTTGTGTCGCGAGAGGCGTTTTCGCTGGGCTTCGGGCCCCAGGATCATCACCTGTCGGTCCCGTTCGGACAATACAGCAGATTTGTACCAAAGAAAAATCCCAACCAATGGATGATTTGATGAATCGTGAGCCCGGGAACACGGAACCCACCGAAATCGGCTTGGCACCAATGACCAAGAACCCGGGAAACCGGGAACCCAGTCGGCTACCAAAATCGGCGGGGAACTTCCGCCAAATCTTTCAATTTCCGCTAGGACCCTTTCAGTGCAAGCACTGACCTTGGAGGCCAGGGAATGGGCACCAACACCAACACAGGGGATTGCCTCTGCAGGGGGAAGATGATCCTAGATTTCGGTGTTGGTGGTAACATTTCGGTCACCTTGGAAGCCAACATACTACCACTTCTCACCGAGACCGGGATCTTCTTCCCTCGGTGGATGCACACCGCCGAGAAGGGTGTTGGTGTCAATCTCTAGGCCTGCGATGGTTGGGGAAATAGGGGGTCTGTGGCTGTGGTGATGCATTCTGGCGATCGGATCTGAGAGTCTTGCCTCGGTCTGCACGGTCTCCCCTAGCCTTGGCCTGCGCGCTCGTCGGTTTGGCGGCTGGGCCCCCTGGAGCCGCGCACCAGGGGTCACTCCTGCCTAAGGTCAATCTTGCGTATACCCGAAGCATCAACGTGCTGAACTTACGACGGTTGTTGGAGGCTTCCTCGCCTCGGGATGCCTTTCAGCAGCTCCGCCTCGTTGAGGGCGTTCCGGGGATGCTCGGATGGCCCTGACAAGGCGCCCCCCCACCGCGAGATTTCTCCCGGGGCGCGTTCTGCCCAGGATTTCAAAGCGAGTCCAGCTCTGGCGACTAGAAGCCTCCCAAAGGCCCCGCAAAAAGGGGGAGCACCCGTCACCAACGCACAACTCCTCGAACCTCGGGCGGAGGACTGGACTGGCAGCGATGGTCTCCCGGGCCTTCCGCAGGCAGGAGAAGGCCCGCCTGTCTGGGAACGGCCTCAGCTGCACCTCGTGAGCGGCAAATGTGTGCACATCCACAACCTCGCGGTCTGGACTCCTCTGCCGCGACCCCACGGATACCGGGCGGGCCTTGCGCGGATGGCCCACGCGAGGATCACACATCAGTATCCAGGGGAGCGCGCCCCATCCAGGCCGCCAGGGATTTGATATGGAGACGTTCGAATCTGAATCTTTCCCCGGACCTCCCCTGGAGCCACCCGAGCCAGACTTTCATCCCGGATCGACTGTGTCCCGGCAGCGGGACACCGGACGCCGAAAGCGACAAAACAGACCCGAGACTGGCAGGAACGCTCCCCACGTGTTCGTCGCTCGTGGGCACCGCCCGCTCCTCGGCGGGGTCGCCGAAGCAGTGCTGGATGAGCACAGCTAAGCAGTCCTCGCTGGCCTCGCGCCACAGGGGCGGCGGGCGCCTGTTCGGGCAGCGCTCCCAGGCGACCTCTCTCCGCAGAGGGCAGCCCCGCGAGGGGGAAGGGAATCCCTGACCTTCCAGGAGGGCTCAAAGCAGCACCAGGATGTCGACGTCGAGCTTCCTGCCGAGGTTTCTTAGGCAGCCCGGATAGGTCTACAGGAGGGCTAGCTCTGAGCACTCTGAAAAGGTCACGGATGGGGACTGGCTCAAGCGGGGGCAAGAAACGTCGACCCAGAACAGACGATACCTCGCCAGCCGGTCAGCGACACGCCCCTGGCAGAGCGACACCCTACCATTCCTGGCGGAATGGGCTCTCTAGCCCCTACGGTGGGGGCGTTGGACACTGAACTCTTTGGACATGGAGTCCAAGGTTCGGTGGAGGCCATTGGAACTCGAATCGTGGATCGGCCATGGATATCACCGCCCCCTCATTGGAAGAGGGATCTTCCAAGGTCTGGCGCCTCCTAGGGCCGTTCCTTAACAACCGCCCCCACCGCATCGGCGATGAATGGGCGATCGGGGGTCGACGCCTTCCAACGTGAGCTTCTAGCCACCCCCCGTTGCCCCTGGCCCTGCTCCGAAACCTCCGAAGGATTTGCTTCCTCCCCGCGGCTTCCCGCCATCGCGGATCGGGTTCGGTGAGCGAGGCGTCTTGACGTCATCGCAGGGGCCTCCTGGGGCTCTTTCGTCGCCGCGGCCGGATCCGCCTCGATCCCCTGGCAAGAACGCACTCAAGACACGTCTGGGTGATTACTTTTTGACTCCTGGTTTCCTCCGAAGCAGTAACTGTTTCGTCAAGTTCTGGCAGTTTTCGCCAATTTGGAAAGGGAGCACGGGGCAGTCATACCGATAGGACCACCCTACGTGTGATAAGGAGGCCGGGGGGAAGGGTGAAGCGGTCGATCTTCAATGGCTCTGAATTTCTCCTATAAATCGTTCGACGTATATACCGACTTCTTATTCATAATAGCCATATATCTATCCATATACCGAGCGATCTGTCTATACATCTAGATATTCACCTACCTAGTTATCTATCTATCCATGTTTATAGATCTCTATCTCTCTATCCGTCCATATTTATCTCTATATAGACCCATCGAACTATCAATCTCTTGCTCTATATATTTTTCCCTATGGTGGTGAGCGGAGGTGGTGGTGGTTATGGCGGTGATGGCGGCGACGGTGATGATGGTGTCGCCGCGCCGATCCCCCAGTTCCGCCGCCGCGCCGCATCGACCCGACTCAGATCTGGCACTTCGCGAAGCATCGGCCCACGCAGGCCAGACAGAGCCTGGGCCTACGCCTCCGTCTTTGTCTTTCACCCTCACCTCTGCGCCCGCTTGGATCGAAATGCGCAGTTTTTGCGAAGACATATCTTGCGCTGCCTACCTGCGTGCTGGGCGCCGAGCGCGCCGCGCCAGCGGCATTTCCAAACGCTAGCTCGGCGCGCCCCTGGGCGACGGCCATTTCTGGCCGCTGGACCGGCCGCGTGGCTGCCCCCAGGCTGCGCGCGCCATTCGCAACAGCTGGGCCTCCGTGCCCGGCGGCGTCCTCGCCGCCGGGCAGCAGAAACTCAAGTCTGCGCGACTGCTCAGTTACCTCTGCGCCGCAAGTGCACGCGCGCACGTGCGCAGTCACTGTGAAGCGGGGGCCCCTGCCAAAGGCACGCGTGCCACGCGGCTCCCGGGCACTGAACAAGACAAACTTGTTCTTCACGGCCTCAATGACAATTTGGCGGGCACCGACATCGCACCGCTACAGACGACCACCTGTGAAGCGCTCGATTACGATCAGCGCCGTCTGGCCCACATTCGGGTCTTCATGCGCGCCTGCCTCAGAGGAGTGCGGGACTGCTGCGCGGCAGAACTGCAACTTCGGCACATGGTGCCGGAAAAAGCATACCAGCAATTTCGCGAGGACTGGGTGGGCACGAGTGCTTGCCGAAACGCGCGGACCGGTTGCCCGCGTAATAGCCATCCCCAGCTGGTGGCGCGGCCGGGCGCCAGAGGCCGCCGCCGCTGCGGGCGCCCCAGCGGGATGCCCGCAGGCCGCGCCAGGCCTTGTAGCGCGCGCCCGATGCGAGCAGGCACATGGCGATGTGCGCGCCCCCGTTCGGACGCCTCCACGTCGACGACCCCCGGATATCACCACTCGCAACACAACTTTCAGGTGCACTTCCTTGGCGGTGGCAGAGCCTGCCGCCAGCAGCGCCGAGCGCTGGGCCGGCGCTGCAGAGGCGCTGGCCATCGGCGACTGCGTGCCCCAGCCGGTTTTTAACCAAACCAGCCGCGCTGGTAGCGCGGCGGCGGTGCCAAGGGTGGCAATGGTGAGAGCAGTGGTACTAATGGCGGTCATGAGGGTTAGGCGGCAGCGACTCTGACAATGACGACGTTGCTTCTGGACCGCTGATGGTCACTGTGGATGGTGCTCGCGATGCAATGGCGGTGGGGGTGGTGGTGGGCGCGGTGGTGGAGGCGGTGCTGACGGTGGCGATGGTAGCGGGGGTGGTGCTTGCAGTGACAGTGGTGGATCTGGTCTCTCGCGGTTGCTGCTGGCGGTGGCGGCGGTGCTCGCTGCTGCCGGTGGTGGCGCTGGCGGTAGCGGTGGGCAGAATGCCACGCCCGCAGCAGTGGCATGGGCGAAGCGATGTGACAAGATGTTTCTTGCTATATGCTGGCGCACCATGGCGCGACGCCAGCGTCGCTCGGTCGCGGGCCCACTCCTATACCGAACGCCCTGGGCGTATACATCGTGCTGGCGCATGCTCTTGCGGCTGCGCACCTTGGGAAACGTAAACAAACAAAACGCCCCTATGGCAACCCCGCTCGCGCTGGGAAGCCCAGCGCACCCTGCCCCTCGCACTCGCCGCCCGCTTCCCGCTGACAGAGTCTGGCGACTTGTAGCGCGCGCGCGCCTACTGGGAGAACTGGGGCTGCCGCGGCGTTGGCGACGGAGGCCCCGAGAGCGACCGCCTCCACTTCGGCGCCCTTTCCTCCGACCAGTATGGCCCCCCCTTTACTGATGCTGGCGACGGGGCCGCTGCGACCGATTTTCGCTCGGCCTCCATGCTTGCCGTAAGCTGGCGCGCCTCGCCCCGAGACGCCGTCTGTGCGTGGTCCACGGCGGCGCCCCGCCCAGTAAACTTCGCGTCCGCTGCCGAAACCAAGACCAGGGCGACCTACTTGTCGAGGCGGTGCGCCAGCATCCCCTTGAAGTTCGAGTAGCCCACGAGAATGATCGTGACTGCTGGGTCGCTCAGATGGCACTGGGCGCTCTTGGATGTGACCTGGAACACTTGCCGCGGCGTCGGAAGCGACTCGTCGACGCTGTCGCAGTCAGTCGCCCGGGCGCCGCGGACCAGCAGAAACACCGAGGGCGCCAAAAGGTTCGCCGTTGTCCCGCGCAAGCGCCGCGCCGATCAGCGGGGCGTCGTGGGGCCGAGATGCTGGGCCAGGGCGCGCGACGTCACCGGGCGCGTCGCATCGACCTGCGCTGAGACGCGTGGCTTCGGCAGAGACGACCGCGTTCAGCAGCGCGGCCTCCGACGTCGCGATGCGCCTTCGCACGGCGCCCCCTCGTCGCGCAAGACGCCGCGAACGTTCAGGCGGCGCCGCGCGCTTGTCGGAGACTGAGCGCGGGCGCGCTCCTTCAACTCCTCCTCCGCGGCGCAGCCGAACAAGTTCGGCACGGAGGCGCGCGCGGCGTCGACGTCCGCGCCGCCCGTCTGGCCCCGAAGCCGGCAATTCTTGATCCAAGGGCGCCCGCTCTCGGCAGAGATGCGGTCTTCTTCCGGCGGCGGCCTCAGCGTGCAGCGGTTGATCTGGGATGCGATCGGCGCCCTCCTCGGAACTGCGTCGCCCAGCGCCGCGGCGCAGGTCGAGAGCGCCACGCCCGCTTTCCATTATGCAGGGGCCCTGCCCTGGCGTGGAAATGGCAGCGAGCGTTTCGGCGGCCACGGCGGACGTGTCCAAGCCCGTTAAACCTGCAGCCTGGGCACCGTTGGCGCACGCGCGAGCACCTGGCCATATGTTCAACCTGACTTGGCCATTTTCCACTGTCGCGGCGCAGCCGACGACGGCCGCGCCGCTCCCTGCCTCTATGCGAGCCGGGGCGCGGCGGGCGCTGCCGCGCGCGCTTGCGGCAACTCTGCCGCCGCCGCCGCCGTCCAGGAACGTCGCTTGCGAGACTGGGCGGGTCGCCCGGTTTTGGGTTGCAGACTTTTGATTGGTAAGATCAGCGAGTTTCCCACAAAAATCAAATGTCCAACTGGAGCGCGTGGCAGAGCCTGCGCGCTGGGGCGCCTGCATCATGCCCTCGATGTCGAGCGCAACCTGTAACCCGCAAGCAGGGCAAGCGCAGGCGGCCTGAAACTCGGGCGTGACCTCTTTCTGTTGCGCGGGAGCTTTCAGCGAGAGACCAGCCTTCAGCGGGCACCCATTATAATCCGACTTTCCCTCGGCGTCAAGCGACGGCGCCGTGATCTCCCGCGGGCTGTTGCTGACAAGCGTTGCTTCCGTGCTGGGGGCGGCCTGGCGATTCTTGAACTCAGAAGGGACGAAGCCCATCATAAACTGAGACGGGTCCTGAGCGCCTGAGCTGTCTAACCGCGCGATTTGAAACTGTTGTCCATGACTTTTGGGTCAATCGCGCGAACGTAGCATTTTGCATGCTTCCCCGTGATTGCGCGTATCTTCTTAAGCGCTTCCACATTCTTGGAGAGCGTTGCAGTTGGTAGCTGTGGCGGTGGCAGAGCCTGCCGCCCCTGCTGGGGCGCGCTGGTATTAGCGGCAATAAAAGCAGTAGCTGGAAGCTGCGAGTACTGAGCCGAGACTGCTGCGGATAGAGGTGGCAGTGCATGCGATGGCGGTGGGCGAGCGCAACGCCGTGGCGAATGCAACGCAACGGCAACACGGCGGCAACGCAATGGCAGCGGCTCGGTAACAAAGCGTCTGGGAAACGGATATATGCGGCGCTTCAGGGCCTGGCTCGGCCGTCGCGGTTGAAGGCGGAAGTACGTGGCATGTATTCCCCCGCCCCGTGGCTTCGGCGGCAGACCAGTCGCCCGCCGCGCGCGTGAATTTTGACAAGCTTGTAAAACCAATGTCAGCGGCGCCAAGGCGAGAACTTCATTTTGAAAACCCACCGCCCTCCAGCCGTGCAGCTCTTGCAAACTGTGTAAGCGAATGTCCGCGCTGGGTTTGGGGCGGGAGCAAATTACGATAAGCGATGGCACGGCGCATTTTCCGCCAGTCCGTGGGCGCCGGTGCCCCCGCCATGCGCGCGAAGGGGCCCGCTGCTAACCCTGCGTTGCTTCAGATGCACCGCTTGTCGATCCTATCGGGGTTTGTCGAGCCTGGCCCAAGCGATTGCAAGGCCAGTCTTATTCGCGGCAATGCATCCACCTCCACTTCCCCTCGCTGGGCGCCGAGACCCGCCGCCCAAGTCCGTCCAGGCAATGCCCGTGGCGGCCCCAGTCCTCGCTGACCACGTCGCGCTGCCTCTCGGCCGCGGCCCCTCTCGCACGAGCCTGAGCGGCGGCTGAGCCTGCGCCCGCGCCCGTGGCAGAGCCCGATGCCGCAGCCCCACTTCCTGCTGCTCCACCTGCTGGCTGTTCAGATTCCGCAAGGGCGGCAGAGCCTGCCGCGGTGCTAGCAAAGCCAGGTGCCGCAGCGGCTTGCCACGGAACTGCGGCGTCGCCCCGTCCCGGCGCGGCCCGCGCGACGATCGCGGCCCAGCTGCCGCACAAGCTCCAGGTGGCAGCCCAGGAAAGGTTTCAGCTGACCTGAGGGTGGCAAATTGTTCAGGCGCGAGCACGCGCGCTCAGCGCCCGGCGGCGGCCCCGTCCGCAAGTGGCTGATCCGGGCCGTGTCGAACGAACCGCCACTCGCGCGCAAGATGATCTGTCTGCCGCGCGTGCGCCCGCGCCGTTGCTGAACATCGCCGCTGCCTCCGCGCCGGCTTCGCGGCTTCGCGCCGGCGCGTGCACTGGCGGGGCCTGGTGCGCTGCGCCGACGCCCGGCAACCCTGCCACCAACGCAGACGTCTCGATCGCCGCGTGCTTCGGGCGCAGGACAACATGAAACGCATCCGACGGATGCTGCGCCATGGCGTGCCGGCATGCATTCTCCGACGCCTCGTCTCCTGTCGCGCCCGCCCCCGCGCCGCGCAATCGGCGCCCATCCTCCGGTGCGAAGAGAGTTCGGTAAATCCAAGTTGCGCGACCAACCTCCGCCCACCGTCTGCTGGCGCGTTTTGCAAGCTTGGACAGTGGACCGACCCCCCCCCCCGCCAACTGCCCCCCCCCCGCAACGCTTTCGGGCGAGTCGAGGCGTGTTTGTTCAGCGCGACGTGCCTGGGCGCGCCCGGCGCGCGGTGCGGGGCCGCGCGCTCCTCGGCCGCCGCGAGCCCTGTCAGGGACTGGGGCGGCGTTGGGGAGTTCCAGAAGCAGAGGCCACTGCGCTGGCGCTGACGTAGCGGCGCGCTGGGGCAGCGTTGCGGGATTGCGGGCGCAGCGCCCCGCGCTTGAGCCAATGGCAACGCGGCGAAAACAACTCGATGGCAGCAGCGTGGAGACGCAGTGGCGAATGCGACTCGGCGGCAGTAGTGCGGCAGCGCAATGGCGACTGCAACTCAGTGGCAGCACCGTGGCAAAGCCACCTGTTCGCACTACATTGCATGGCTCCCCCATCATCATTATTTGTCCGGCCCTTGCTCGCTGGCTGCAGGCAGACGCACGCGGCGTTCATTTGGCCGCCCACTGCTTGCTGGCAGTAGGCGAAGCCACGAGGCATTTAGATGCCGATACTTTCTTTGCCCCAGAAGCAAGTAAGTGGCATTTCTTTCCTTGCGGCCACGCCATTGCGCAACTGGCGACGACAGGTGGCATTTATTTGACTGCCCCTTGTTTTTTGGCAGCAGTCGTTAGTAGGTGGCAGTTGTTTACCTGTGCTGCTTCTTTGCGCTAGGATCAAGTAAATGGGGCGCGCGTGCCCGCGCGCCCTTCGGCGGCGGCAGGCGAAGGCAAGTCGCATTTCTATTATTGTAGCCACGCTGTTGCGCATCGAGCGATAACGGGTGGCACTCATTTGCCTGCCCCTCGCTCTGTGGCAGCGAATGGCCAAATGTGGTCTTAATTTGCGTGCATTTCTGTGCGCCGGGCGTCAGCAAGGCCGCAGTTACTTGCCCGCGCGCTACTTGGTGGCGGCGGGCGCCGTGCGTCGCATTGATTTGCTTCAACCCGCGCTGTTGCGCAGCTGGCGCTAACGGGTGGCATTCATGTGCCTGCCCCGCGCTGCGCGGCAGCAAGCGGAAGTGGATGGTATTTGTTGCCTGTTGCACGGCGAAGTACGCGGCGGAAATTTGCCCGCGCTTTTTTTTTTTGGGGGGGGGGTGGGGGGGCATTCTATTGACCTAGCTATCTATCTATCTGCCTATCTATCTACCGACCCACACCTGTATTTATCTTCATGTCTGCCTATATATACACACCGACCGAACGATGTGTATCGCTATCGTTCGATCCATCTACTTATATATAGATCCATATCTCTCTATATGTATAGATGTTTCCATATCTAAATCGATATATATATATATATGGTCATTGTGGTGATGCTGGTGAGTGGTGGTGGTGGTGATGGCGGCGGTGGTGGTGGCGATGGCGGGGCGTTGCGATGGCGGTGGACACGTGGCGCGATGGTTTTTGGCGCATGCTTGTGCTCCGCGGCGCGATGCCAGCTTCACATCGTGGAGCGCGCTCGAACGGTTGCGCGCTCGAGAAACAACACGCCCCTACTGCAATCCGACGCGCGTTCGGAGCACTAGCAGAGCTTGGTGCCGCGAAGCGGGCGGCCGACGGCGTCGTCGTCGTCGCGCCCGCCGTCGCCGTCGCCGCAATCGCCGCCGCCATTCCCGGCATCATCGTCATCCCCGTCGTCGTCGTCGCAATCGGCGCCGTCGTCGGCGTCGGGGCCTGGCGCACCCAATGCTAAACCTCGTCCGCTGGCGTGCCGCGAAAAACCGCTGCGCGGCACTAAAGCTGGTCACTGTCGGTTTTCTCGTAGCGCCAATGGCTTCCACTCTTGAGCGGCGGCCGCTCCGGGCGCGCTTCCCGCTGGTCGGCCCGGTCGCCCTCGGGGGCGCCCCCGCCCCGCGCGCCCGGCACCGTGCGCGCGACCGCGCGCAGAAGCTCCGTCCGCGCGAGAAATCCGGCCCACCCCCCCTGCGGCGAGGCTGCGCAGAAGCGGGGCCTGCAAAGGCGCGCCGTAGAGATTGCGCATGTCTGAGGGGCCAGCACTAGCTCGAGGCCAGAAACGCACCGCACTCGACGCCCGCACTCGCTGAACACACTCGCGCCCGCACTCCATGCCGACACTCGCTCTCCATGCTCGCCTCTCGCACTCGCGCCCGCGCTCTACGCCTACAGTCTACGCGCACTCTCGCACCCCACGCTGCACGCCCACACTCGACCCCCACACTCGCACCCCGCGCTCTACGCCTACACACGCACCCCAAACACACGCCACACTCTACGCCCACAGACTACGCAAACACTCGCACCCCGCACTCACACCCCACACTGAACCCCGAGTTGATTTACCCACTTGATTAGACGAGATGATTTCCCGATTTGGTTTACAGAGTTGGTTTGCCGATTTGATATTTAGAGTTGATTTGCCGACTTTATTGCCCGAGTTGACTAGCCGAGTTGGTTTCCCGAGTTGGTTTACATACTTACCGAGTTTATTTGCAGAGTTGATTTGCCGAGTTGATTTGCAGAGTTGATTTGCAGAGTTGATTCGCCGAGTTGCTGTCCCGAGTTGATGTGCGGAGTTGGCTTGCACGGAACGCTGAGCTGGCGAGTTGAATTGGCGTTGATTTCTTGGGCTTCGACTTGCCATTCCAACTGCGAAGTGCGAGTTGGTTCCCCGAGTTGATCCCGAGTTGGTTTCCCAAGTTGATTTCCCGAGTTGGTTTCCCGAATTGATTTCCCCAGCAGATTTGCCGAGTTGATTTATAGAGTTGGTTTAGAGAGCTGGTTTAGAAAATTGATTCGCGGGGCGGCCTGCCGAGTTGAGTTCGCAAGTTGATGTGCCAAGTTGATCTGCCGCCTTGGCTTCGCGATTGGAGGTGCCGAGCGGATTTCGCGAGTTGGCTGTCCGAACTGATTCCTCGAGTGCGAAGTGCGAATTGACCGTGGGGTGGGCGTCCCCGACTTAGTGCGCCGAGTTGACCCGCGTCTCG
Organism: Prorocentrum cordatum; assembly: GCA_963575745.1. Taxonomy (NCBI): domain Eukaryota; class Dinophyceae; order Prorocentrales; family Prorocentraceae; genus Prorocentrum; species Prorocentrum cordatum. The sequence goes on from CAUYUJ010015360.1 coordinate 968,917, forward strand.
TGTTCGTGTCGCGTGGGCGCAAAGCGCGGGGGGTGAGTGTGGGCGCGAGCGCGGGGTGCGAGTATGAAGCGCGACTGTGGGCGCGCAGTGCGGGGGGCGATTGCGGGGGCGAGGTCGAAGTGCGAACGTGCAGTGCGAGTTTGGGCGCCGAGTGTATGGGGCGGCCGCGCGCCCCGAAATGGCTGCTAGCTAGAGAGGCACGATCGCTGCCCCACAGACATGCACAATGAAGAGACTGGCGCGCCGCCGCTCCACTCTGCGCACTCGCGGCGCAGGTGCTCTCCGCGCCCCGACCCCCCCTGGGAGATGCCCGACGTGGCGGCCGCGGCCGTGCGCGAGCCCCCCCGGACAGCGGCCGCGCGCGCGCGTTGGCCGCGCGACGACGCCGCTGAACAGGAGGCCAACGCTGTCAGCGATGCGAGCGAGCGCGCCCGCAAGAAGCGGGCCGAACGCAATGCTCACGAGACTGGCAGCCCACGTCAAGAAACATGGCCCCGAGCACTTCAACTGCGCGCCGTCCCCTGGCAGAGCCCGGGGGAAAAGAGCGCTGCGGCAGCGGCGGGCTCGCGCCCCGCTGAACGTGGGCATATGCGCAGCGAGCGGCCTCGGCGAAGAATGCCGCCGCGCCCTGCGCCTCGGCGCCAATGGCGGCCGCGTGCTCCTTCGTGGGCTGAGATCTATTGGTGCCGACGCGCGCCCGCAAATGCATCTCCCGGGGCCCGCTCGCCGCCGCGCGGCCGGCGCCGCTGGCAGAGCCTGGCGACCTGGGGGCCTTAGGTGTCCGGCTTCCAGGCCGCCATTCGAAGTGCACGGTGAAGAGCGACGCACTCGCCTTCCCGTAAATCGCATTCCAAGTGCCCGCGCGGGCCCCCCCAGAGCGACCGCCGCTCGGGCGCGGTGCCACTCGAAGGCCGCGGTCCCGCGGCATTGGGCGCGCACGCGGGCGACCTGAACGCGCCCCAGTTTGGCCGCGGGGCGGGCGCCGTGCTCAGTAGCCGCAGAGCGGGCCCAGTGATCTATTTGGAGTGCGACGTCGCGAATGCCGCCGTGGCGGCCGAATTCGGGGTCCACTTTCTCCGCGGGCTTGGCGCCGTCACGGCGCAGCCGCTGCTCGCGTCTCGCAGGAAGCGCAGCGCCGGCAGAGCCCGGCGCCGCGGCGCGCCGCCCCCAGCCCGAGCGCCTGCGATCCAGCTCGACGAGCTCGCTCGCATGCTCCTTCGGCAGGCCCACGCGCAAATGCGCGCGAGACCCCGCGGAGAAAGGCGGTGCTCGCCGAACTCGCGCCCGGAATTCGCTGGGAGGTCCGAGAGGCACTCTCCGGAGGTGCACGGACTGCTCTCGGGCCTCCTGGACATTCGCCCCCCGCGAATAACTCCGCCGGCGCGCGGCGGCCAGGATCTCGCGCGCGCCAGCGCTGGCAGAGCCTGGCGACCGCGGCAACTCGGGCAGGTTTTTGCCGCCCCCGAACTCGCTGAGCTCGGCGCAGGCTCTGGGCGGCATGCCTCGCGAGTGCCCCCCGCCCTCCTTCTGCCTCCTCTTGCTCTTTCTGGCTCCTGCTGCGGGCCCCCGTCCTCGCAGTCGCACTCACCCCCCCCCCGCTCTTCCTCCTGCCCCCCCTGCTCCCCGCCCCTCCGTGACCGATTGGAGTAGAACTGCCGGCGGCATCTCACTGTGCCATGACCCCCCTTGCCGCGCCCCCTCCCCCCCAATCCTCGCCGGCCCCCTCCCTCCCCCATCGCCCCCTTCCTCCTTCCTCCTGCAGCGCCTTGCAGGGCCGCCTGGATGTCTGCGCCCTTCGGGTGCGCCGCGACAGAGGGACGGCGCGCGCGTTCGATCTCCCGCTCCTTGACGGCCTGCATCTCGGCCAGCTCAATGCTCTGCTCGCGCCGGGCCTGCCGCCCAATTTGCGGGCGCGCCTGCAGCGCGTCCGCGCGCGCCGCAGCGCGACCGGCAGCCGCGCGCACTTTCGCTGCAGCGCTGTCAGAGACTGGCCCCTGCAAGTCCTCGGCGGATTCCGCGGTTCGAAGCCGGCAACTTATTCTGCTGCGTCGTTGGGGCCGCCCCAATCGATAGTTTCGTCAACGCAGTCCTCGGCGGCAAACGCCACCGTGAGGTTTTGCAGCGCGCTTGCTGGCAGAGCCGGCGCCATCGGCAAGCTGGCAGAGCCTGGCGCGGCCGCGGCCTCGTCTGCAGGCCCTTGCGGCGGGGCGACGGCGCCCTGCGCGGCCTCCGCTGCCGTCGGCTTGCTGGCGGAGCTTGGCGCGGTCGCGGCCTCTTCTGCAAGCCCTTGCGGCGGGGCGGGCGCCCTGCGCGGCCTCCGCTGCCGGCTTGCCGGTCCTACTATTTTTCGAGACCGACTCCGCGTCGGCCTCGAGAGAGGGCGGCGGGCGCGCCGACGCTGGCCCCGCGCGACTTAGACGGCGAAGCTAACGGCGGCGCGACCCCCGTGGCGAAAAATGTCGGACGCAGCGGACGCAGCGGTGGCGTTGTTCCGGCGCCCAGGGCAGGCGCGCGGTCGGCAGACGAGGTGCCCCCAACGGCGCGGTGCAACCTGCGCTACCTCCGCGACGGCCGCCGCGCCTGTGTGGCCGATGCGCTGGCAGAGCCTGGCGCGCCGCCAAGCAGCGCAGAGCAGTCCTCCATGCGCAGGCGCGCTACTTTTGGCAACAAATTCTTGCCTTCCGCAGCTGCGCGTGAAATCAGCCATGCGTCCGCGTCCATATTCTGAAGCGGGCCCTTGAACATCGCCTTCACTGTGCTTCGCGTGCTGGTTCCGGGAAACCGCAAACTCGAAAGGCCTGGTCGGGCCGCCGTGCTCTGAGTAGACGAGGCAGTTGCTCTCCATAACGTGGTCACCGACATTCCTCTGCGAGGTCTTCGACGTGTTCCAGCCGACGTGCCTCGCGCCCGGGGCTTTTTTGAGAGCTCGGGCCATCTGCTCGCCCTTCATCACGTGGGCGGGACGGAGTTCTGCGAACCCAGCGCGGGAGGTCGCGCTGCACGAGTAGCGCTGCCTCACTAGGCGTGAGCCAAGGTATGGCACAGAGCTGGCAGAGCCTGGCATGGTGATTTGGCGCGGCCCACTCCACGGCGACATGCTGTTGCGATGTGAATACTCGCAGCCCTCTGCAGGGCGAAGCGGCTTGAGTGCAAATGACTTCGGGATGATGGTGGTGATGGTGGTGCTAATGGTGTCCGTGTATCCATGTACCTATCTAACTGCCTATTTGACTATGTGTCTATTTGTCTATGTATATATCTCTCGATTCACCTATCTATGTATCTCTCTCTCTCTCTGTATCCACCATCGGGACAACCATCGGGACAACCATCGGGACAACTATCGGGACAACCATCGGGACAACTATCGGGACAACCATCGGGACAACTATAGGGCAACACCGGGACAACTATCGCGACAACCAACGGGACAACCATCGGGACAACCATCGGGACAACCGTCGGGACAACCATCGGGACAACCATCGGGACAAGCATCGGGACAAGCATCGGGACAACCATCAAAACAACCATCGGGACAACCATCGGGACGACCTGCCAACAACCATCGGGACAACCATCGGGACAGCCATCGGGACAACCATCGGGACAACAATCGGGAAAACTATCGGAACGACCTTCGGCACAACCATCGGGACAACCATCGGGACAACCGTCGTGACATCCATCGGGATAACAATCGGGACAACCATCGGGACAACCATCGGGACAACCATCGGGACAACCATCGGGACAACCATCGGGTCAGCCATCGGGACAAACATCGGGACAAGCATCGGGACAAGCATCGGGACAACCATCGGGACAACCATTGGGGCAACCATCGGGACAACCATCGGGACAACCATCGGGTCAACCATTGGGGCAACCATCGGGACAACCATCGGGACAACCACCGGGACAACCATCGGGACAACCATCGGGACGACCATCGGGACAACCATCGGGACAACCATCGGGACAACCGTCAGGACAACCCTCGGGACAACCATCGGGACAACCATCGGGACAACCATCGGGACAACCATCGGGACAACCATCGGAGCAACCACCGGGACAACCATCGGGCGACAACCATCGGGACAACCATCGGGACAGCCATCGGGACGACCATCGGAACGACCATCGGGACAACCATCGGGACAACCATCGGGACAACCATCGGAACAACCATCGCGACAACCATCGGGACAACCATTGGTACAGCCAACGGGACAACCGTCGGGACAACCATCGGGACAACCAACAACCATCGGGACAACCATCGGGACAACCATCGGGACAACCATCGGGACAACCATTGGGGCAACCATCGGGACAACCATCGGGACGACCTCCCAACAACCACCGGGACAACAATTGGAACAACCATCGGTACAACCATCGGGACAACAATCGGGACAACCATCGGGACGACCATCGGGACAACCATCGGGACAACCATCGGGACAACCATCGCGACAACCATCGGGATAACAATCGGGACAACCATCGGGACAACCGTCGGGACAACCATCGGGACAACCATCGGGACAACCATCGGGTCAACCATCAGGACAACCATCAGGACAACCATCGGGACAACCATCGGGACAAGCATCTGGACAGCCATTGGGGTGACCATCGCGACAACCGTCGGGACAACCATCGGGACAACCATTGGGGCAACCATCGGGACAACCATCGGGACAACCACCGGGACAACCATCGGGACAACCATCGGGACAACCATCGGAACAACCATCGGGACAACCATCGGGACAATCGTCGGGACAACCCTCGGGACAACCATCGGGACAAGCATCGGGACAACCATTGGGACAACCATCGCGACAACCGTCGGGACAACCATCGGATCACCATCGGAACAACCAACAACCATCGGGACAACCATCGGGACAACCATCGGGACAATCATCGGGACAACCATCAGGACAACCATCGGGACAACCATCGGGACGACCTCCCAACAACCACCGGGACAACCATCGGGACAACCATCGGGACAACCATCGGGACAACAATCGGGACAACCATCGGGACGACCATCGAGACAAGCATCGGGACAACCATCGGGACAACCATCGCGACAACCATCGGGATAACAATCGGGACAACCATCGGGACAACCATCGGGACAACCATCGGGACAACCATCGGGACAACCATCGGGTCAACCATCGGGACAAACATCGGGACAACCGTCGCGACACCCATCGGGATAACAATCGGGACAACCATCGGGGCAACACTCGGGACAACCATCGGGACAACCATCGGGTCAACCATTGGGGCAACCATCGGGACAACCATCGGGACAACCAACGGGACAACCATCGGGACAACCATCGGGACAACCATCGGGACAACCATCGGGACAACCATCGGGACAACCGTCGGGACAACCATCGGGACAACCATCGGGACAACCATCGGGACAACCATCGGGACAACCATCAGGACAACCATCGGGACAACCACCGGGGCAACCATCGCGACAACCATCGGGACAACCATCGGGACAGCCATCGGGACAACCATCGGAACGACCATCGGGACAACCATCGGGACAACCATCGGGACAACCATCGGAACGACCATCGGGACAACCATTGCGACAACCATCGGGACAACCATTGGGACAGCCAACGAGACAACCGTCGGGACAACCATCGGGACAACCAACAACCATCGGGATAACCATCGGGACAACCATCGGGACAATCCGCGTGAAAACCGTCTGGGGGCGCGCCCCTGGGGTGGTGGGCGACCCTTTGGGCTCCATGTGACCTCTACCAGCAGGACATCGTGCAATTTCGCCTCGCCCGCACTCACGACACGAACCCAAGCCGAAAACGATTTCCCGGTCGGGGCCACTTCCGTTCACACCCCCCAACCTCCGACATTGTTCGAGGGTAAAAACCTGGCCCAGGGGAAGCGGTCGGGAGCCCCGGGGACGCGGATTGAGCAAATCCCATCGTCGCATCTCTGGGCACCACCACCATCCCTGGTTAGGGCCATCAAGAGCCCCACGATTGCCCAAGCCACGCATGGTGGTGTTTATGGATGTCCTCTGCGGAAGCCTCCTGGCCAGCGGCGGCGATGACGTACTTGTACTCGACCTCTCCCTCCTTATCGGGTGGTGCGGAGAAGGGGGCAGGGTGCGGGGGGTGGGCCTCTAAGGAAGCACAGGGGGCTCCTCCTCGGACTTGGGCGCCTCTCAAAAGGGCTCTGGGAGATCAGGAGGGCTTCTTCTAAGGATGCCCCCTCGCCCTTCTCAGAAGGCCTCCCCTTCCGCCCTGGCCCCCGACAAAGCTTCGCTCAACACCAGCCCCCAGATCTCGCCCGGGCGGTTCACCCTGGACACTTCTTTGAGCCGCCTTCAGCCGTGGCGACGAGCGGGGCGAGAAAGGGGGGCTGGCTAAGGGGGAAATGTTGTCTTGGAATCGGCGATGCATCGCCGATAGATCAGCGATAGTCCCCCGACAATGAGGCCGCATTTTGCTGGGAGATCCGAACAGATTTCTTGGATCGGCGCTTGACCCCTCCCTAACACGCGGAGCGCGCCAGGGGCGGAGCCGGAGGCGCCGCCAAAGGGGTTCAGCGGCGATTCGAGCAATCCGCGCGGACCCTTTCGGTTTATGCACTTTTCTCTTCTTCGAGACGTCGCCGCCGACGCCTCCAGCAGCGCAGTCGGCCTCGAGCGCCAGCTGGGGTACAGCTTCGGGCTCGTCTCCAGCCGCAAGCCCCTTGCGGGGTCCCACTGTCCGAGCGCCTCCGTGGAGCCGACCAGACGGACCTCGGCCCCGAAGCTCGTCTCGCAGCGGACCTCAGAAGACGACAGATCGGCGTACTTACCCTGAATAAAAGGAACAAGCAACTAACTGCATAAATCTAGTTTTCGGTCGGGCATGTTCCCTACAGACGGATTTTGGACGAAAAATTAAACATACACAACAAGTTTTCAAAACTAATAAAAAAAAACAATCGTCCCCTGACTGTTTTTAAACAACTATTTTTGAATAGTCCTCCTGTAGAGGGACACGCCCAACTTAAACATAGCTGCCTTTCGGAGGCCCGTGCGGAATTCTTGGATCGGCGCCGGAGCCCCTGGCGGCGCCCGGCGCCTCGGGCGCCGCCCCTGGGGTGCTGCGCGGGCCAGGGAAGGGGGTCTAGCGCAGATGCAGGGAGTGCGCTCAGACCTCTGAAAATTCGCCTTTGTGCAAATAGGAGGAGGAGGGGGAGGAGGAGGAGGAGGAGGAGGAGGAGGGAGGAGGAGGAGGAGAGGAGGAGGGAGGAGAGGAGGAGGAGGAGGAGGAGGGAGGAGGAGGAGGAGGAGGAGGAGGAGGAGGAGGAGGAGGAGGAGGAGGAGGAGGAGGAGGAGGAGGAGGAGGAGAGAGGGGGGGGGGGAGGAGGAGGGGGTGCAGAGAGGAGGAGGAGGAGGAGGAGGAGGAGGAGGAGGAGGAGGAGGAGGAGGAGGAGAGGAGGACGAGGAGGAGGAGGAGGAGGAGGAGGACATCCTCGCGTCGGGACCAAAACACATCACGACAGAAGTCGCTGGGCGGTCTTTTCAGCCAGGGGGGGGGGGCACCTGCCGGGCCCCCTGGGGCCGCCGCGAGACGACCCGGGAGGAGAAGCCGGGGCCCAGGGGAGGGGTCCAGACCTTTTGGGGGAGCCACGCAGTGAGCAACTGCGCGACGCCTGACGTCTGGGTGCGTGCGGTAGGCTCGTGTCGAGACGACTGGCGCCTGGGTCTCCGGCACCGCGAGGATCGTTCCGCCTGGCACGATCGTGGCTTTCCGAAAGCGCGAGTCGTCCAATGTCGGCCAATTCTGGGCCACCAACGGCGTTCAACCTTGACCGCCCGCGCTGAGGTTGCCGCCGCGTCGAAGGCGCCGTCAGCGGGGGTCTAGCCACTGTCCAAGAAATCCGCGCGGACTTCGGAAATTTCTACCAACCCTCTAGGCGTAGGTGGTCCCACGAAATTCTTCCCGCTTCCAGAACCATCGTCCCTTCGGGGAGGGAACCCTCCCTGAGGTTTGTTGGAGCATTCCGCGGGCTGCCAGAGCGCTCCAAATGGCTCCAAGAGGGCCCCTCATGCTTCAAGATGGCCCACAAAATGAGTCGAGATAGCCGAAGATGTGCTCAAGATGGCTTCCGACATGCCTCCAAGGGACCACAAGACGGTTCCAAGTGCTCTCGGGGCCCCTCAGGACCTTCCCAAGAAGCCCAAACCATGAAACAATCAAAGGAATCTGCATGATTCTCGCATTCCGACCTTTTCGCCTCCGATGGGTTTCTGAGGCCTCAAGATGCCCCCAAGATGGCCGAAGAGAGCCCCGAGATGCCCCCAAGATGGCCCCAAGCGCGTCCCAGGAAGGCCCCAAGAAACGCTTTCGATGGTCCCAGTCGGGCACAGGAAATTGAGGGCCCGTCTTCGTTTGATCGATGTCCTCCAAGATTGCGCAGAGTGGATGTCAATGGGGTCCTCAAAAGACCCCACGAGGGCCCCGAGAGATCCCCAAGACCCTCCAAAAGAGCCCCACAGGACCCCCTAGACCCTGCAACACAGCACCAAGAGGGCGCCAAGGGGGTCCGCGAGACAGCCCCAAGAGGACCGAATGGGCCTTCAGAAGACCCCCGAACGGCTGCCAGTCTTCGTCATCGTTCTCCTCCTCCGCGCCTTCGTCCGTTTCCTCCTCGCCCTCCTCTTCCTCCTCCGCGTCCTCCTCCTCGTTCTCGTCCTCCATCCCTTTTCCTTGTGAACCACCCCTCGGTTTCGGATAAGAGTGTGGGGGCGGGCGCGGGGTGGGTCGTGGTTGGTTCGCGGCTGGGTCGCGAGGTGGGTCGCGGGTGGGTCGCAGGTGGGTCGGTTGTCGGGTCGCAGGTCGGGTCGCGGGTGGGTCGCGGGCGGGTCGCGAGCGAGAAAACGACGACGACGACAATAACGATCGTTTAAAGACTGTTCGCTCTTACCTGCCCGCGTGCCACTCAACACGTATATCTTCAATCCTCGATGCCCGCCCCCTTCATATTCGATCGTACCCCTTGGGTATATATATATATATATATATATATCCATCCATCTCTCTTTCTTACCTGCAGCGCGTATTTCGTGCAGCCCCTGAGGCAGGGGAAGAGATGACGGATGGGAGGAAGGGACAAGGGGGAAGGAGGAGGATGGAGCACGAGAGAGAGTAGCAGGAGTGGGTCTAGGACACGTGGCAGAACCAGACTGGCAGATCGGGCGGATAGACCCTAACGGGCGGGTCGGGAAGACGGGCTCAGGCGGCCAGGTCGAGCAGGCGGGTTGCTGAAGCGTGCGTCCTGCATGAATCGAAAGGAAGTTTCGAGTGATAGTGCGATCCCCCGAAACATCGTAAAGGAATCCAGAGCGAGAGCGTGATTCCTGAGTGTCGAGGGCGCGGCGACTGAACAAAATTGCGAGCGCGTCCCACGCGAGAGCGCGATTCCTGCATACATTGTGAGGAAATTCCGCAGGAGAATGCGATTTGGGAATCAACTGCAAGGATGTATCCGGCGGGAGCCGTTGCTGTTGTAAAACGGGGGCCAACGACCCAAGTCTGAGATTCAAGACTTTCCCCAATAACAAAAACAGGGTGCGAGCCCCTGGAAAGGAATCTCAATTAAAAAACACAATGTGCCCCGGAGGGGGGATCGACAATAGTTATCCTTGAGAAGCGAGACTTCATCAACAAAAACAACACCAGCAACAGCAGCAGGAGCAGCAGCAGCAGCAACAAGCAACAACGATACTCGGAGCCACATCGTTCCCCAACGGCCACGCACCCAAGGACAACGAATGATCGTTCCGTCCCTCACTCTAAATCCGCCGGCCCCCTTGGGGGCCACCAGGCTGCGAGGATTAAGGTTGCTGTTTCCTGCGCCCGTTCCAGGCTCCAGTTTCCAATGTTACAGTCTTGCTTTCTGATTCCAACTGTAAATTGTTACTGTCCGCGCGAAGGGGGGGAGCCGAAAAGGGGGCCCTGGTTAGCGTCCCCCGGGAGGGTTCTCAGAATTCCTGGGGGGCGTGGATCCCTCGTAAATTACGCCACATTCGCGCAGTCGATACCACGATCCCTCGTTACTTACGCCACGCTCGCGACCTCGAGTCCACGATCTCCCGTAAATTACGCAACATTCGCGCCCCCGAGGCCACGACCCCCTTGTAAATTACCTTACAGTCGCGCCCCCGAGGCCACGATCCCTTTTAATTTATACAACATTCGCGCCTCCGATGCCACGACCCCTTCGTAAATTGCGCTGCATTCGCGCCCTGGAGGCCACGACCCCTAGTAAATTACACTTCGTTCGCGACTCCGAAGCACTTGCGTCACCTTCGTACCGCCGAAGCTACGACCCCTTGTAAATTACACAACACTCGTGACCCCGAAGCCACGACCCCTTCGTAATTTGCGCCCCGAGGCCACAATCCCCCGTAGCTTGCGCCACGCTCGCGCCCCCGAAGCCGCGATCTTCCAAAATTACAAAAAAAACTCACTCCCCCGAAGCCACGCCAGGCAAATTACATTACATCCTCGCCCCCGCGGCTATGACCCTTAAATTACCCCATGTTCAAGCCCCCGAAACCACGATCCATTGTAAATTACGCCACGCTCGCGCCTCCGAGACCCCGTTACCTGGTAAATTACGCCATGTTCGCGCCCCCGACGCCATCATCCCTTGTAAATTACACCACATTCACCCTTCCGAAGCTACGCACCCAGCCCCAAGAGGCTGCCCTCAAGCGACACCCCTTCTCCAGATCGGAAGGACAAGTTTTTTCTATTTGAAACATGTTTCGGGATGCGCTTTTCGATTCCCCCGCTGTCTCCTAAAGTGCGCGCTGTACCCGCAGACGCAAACCTTCGAGAATAACGCCACGCGCCACTATATCCCTAGATGGCATCATGCAACCCCAGTTGTTCCAAGAGGGCGTCCAATACACAAGAAGCGGGAAACGCCCTGAGAAGGCAATGCACCCTTCTACAACAGCTCCAACATCTCAACGTGTTTTGTTCATTGCCAGCCGTCTTCGCATGACGTTCCCAGATGTCTTCACATCGGCGCCCAGACATCCCAAAACAGCTCTGATATGTCCAGTTCTGATGGAGAGGGGGCCGGCGGCAGAGGGCGAAGCCCTTACGGATAACTCCCCCGTGTTGCACCCCAGGCGTGTCGGTAAGGCGGGCCAGGGATTTCGCCTGAGACATCCTCACCATCTGTGATCATAAAGCTTAAGATTCACAGAAGTTTCAAGAAGGGCGGTCCGTCTTCAAACTCTTGCTCTCGCCGTAGCGCCACGTACGTTCGTCGTACAAGTTTACAACAATGTCATTCATGTAGAGGTGTACGGTTTCAAACATTGGCTCTCGCTCTAACGCCGCGCAAATGCATCTTCAATGTTGCAAGAGTTTCACAACTGGACAGCGGTCCGTTTTAAAAGTGTGGCGCTCTCCTGAGCGGCCCGCACATTTTTCTGCAACGGTTTGATTCGCACTGCTGAGATCACACGAGTGGTGCTCTGGCGCGATTAAGGGGGGCGCAGCAGTCACGTTGATTCATTGTGTTGAGGTCCCAGGAATAATGTTTTGGCACGACCTGTGATTGTCAGGGCGCAACAATTAGGTTTATCCGCGGTGTTAAAGTCCGATGCATCGTGAACTGTGGCGGTGGAGCATTCTCAAGCGGTTGTCTTTCGATAGGCCACTTCCCGCGGTGGACTTATTTTCTTGTATGGGGCCTCTGACAAGGGAGCTGACCTGGAATCGGCGATACTACGTCGCCGAAAGAGCGGCTATAGGCCCCCGAAAACGAGCCCAAGCCCGTCCGACGAGCCCGAACCTCGAAGCCGCTCGCCCCCCCCTCTCGCCCCCTCCCCCGCCTAAGCTTAAGTCGAGCGTGTCCCCCTACAGGGGGATTTTGAACGAACAATAAAAAATCATTAAAAAATGCCCCCCCAAAATGCCCGGAAGTACCAACAACATCGTCCCCAGACTACTTTTTCAAATTATTTTTGAGCATCCCCCATGTAGAGGGACAGGCCCGACTCGACCCTAAGCCTGCCCCCCCGCGTCGGAGCCCCTTATCTCCGTCGAGACCTGGAAGACGGTCTCCCGCGGCCTCCGCGCCGGCGGCATCGGCGGGCGGGCGCCGCGGCCCGCCCGCGCGGGCGCCGCGGGAGGGCGCCGCGCACGGGCCCTCGAATTGAAAAAACTCGGGCCGAGAGTTATGTTGTTGGAGGGGCCCAGGGACACGCAAGTGAATAGTTACACGCCAATCCCAGGAGTCCCAACCTTTTCCGTCTTCCCCCTCCACCTCTCATAGTTTCGCATCTTTTCCGGGGGATTGACGATCAATTGTGTCTGTGTGTTTTCCCCTCCTGAATGTTGTTCCCCCCGTATGTGAGGGCCACATCCCAAACATACACGTCGTTTATTTCTAATCGTGCTCGTTTCTACTTGTTCCTGGCCCCCTAGTGGCCAGGAAGAGGCCCAGGGCAGAAGAAGTGAAATGAGAGGATCTTGGCCCCCCAGAAAATCAAAGAACCTTCGAAGCATTAGAAATGAACAATGTGCATTTAAGGGCCACATCCCAAACACCATCGCGAGCACCCAGAAGAAATATCGAAACCATGCCGAGAACGAGCAATTCGCCTCCCGGGGCCTGGCACGTGCAGGCCCCTCCCGCTGCGGTGCTCTCCGGGTGCTCGCAGCTCTTCCCGGGGATCAAGGCTTAGAGTAGGCTGGAACATCAGACAAAGGGCAGAAAATCCACTCACATTACACGGTGGGGGCATTGGAGAAGGACACCTTCGATAAGGAATCCAGGGTCTGGAGGCGGGTGGAACTCCAATCGTGGATCGGCCATGGATATCACCGCCGCCCTCATTGGATAAGGAATCCTCCAGGGTCTGGCGCCTCCTGAAACTATTCCTTAACAAACGCCTCCACGGTATAGGGAGCCCACAAAAGACACGCGCGCCCAACTATGTACATGAACACGGCCCCTCGATCCGCGACACTGGCCGCGTGGTACGAACGTTCAGGCAAAACGTACTCTCGAAACCAGCGTGGATTCGTGTACGTGTACGTCCTCATGTCGCTCCTGAATGTAGAGGGCCGACACGCGAAGTCGTTTCGCAAACGCGCCCCAAAAAAGGAATCGAGCAGGGCAGGGCTGCTTAGCAAACGCCCAGGGCCGCGTAGGAAACGCCAATTGTCTGGTCTGGGTGGCTTTTCCTCCTCTGAGAAAAAGCCGAGAGGGCCGGGGTCGTCCAGGAGAGGGGCCTCTGAGAGGGGGGTTTCGCAGACCGTGGCCCGAGGCACGCGCGCGGGCGAGGGGAAGACCAGGGGACGTGTTGAACGGAGAAGCGGGGGCCATGACGTCCAGGGGAAGCTCGTGGCCCTTGCAGAGAGGGGGGCAAGCTGGGGTGTCCCAGAGGGGTGCGGTGACAGACCGCGCAGTGACCTTGGAGTCCCCAAATCGACCTCAAAACACGGCCCGCCGCCGTCTCGACCCATCATCTGGGACGGGCTTTTCACCCCGAGTGTCGTTCTGTGACAGTTCCCATGCCCAGCGAGGGCCTCCAGAGGTTCACGTGCAAGAATCGCCCGTCGTATTTCTATTCACGTCGCGAGGGGGTCTGTGCAAGGCGTGGTCACTGCACCGTTTTGGGGCCCTCGAGCGAGGGTGGGCGCGCAGGCGGAGGCGCTGGGGCGCCAGCGGCGGCGCCGTGGCGAGGGCCGCGAGCAAAGGGAGGCCAAGTCGTCTGGGACAAAGTCAGAGCAGGACCAATCGGGAATCTCTGAAACCTGGGGGTTCTGGAGGATCTATCGGGCGCTGTGGGCCGCTCTAGAGCGGTCCAGAACGCCGTGAGGGCGCTCCAGAACGCTCATGGGAAGAGTTGTCCTGGTCCTGTCGCCCGCCCGCCCGCTGAAGGCTCAAGGCGGCCGCCGACGTATCGCACCGCACTGCATCCCCACACGTCGTTCACTTCTAATCGTGCTCATTTCTAAGCGTGCTCGTTTCCACTTGTCCCTGGCCCCCCAGTGGCCATGAAGAGGCCCAGAATAGAACAATTGGAAGTGACAGGATCTTGGCCCCCCAGAAAATCAAAGAACCTTGGAAGCATTAGACATGAACCAACTTGTACACCTTCGCATCGATACAACGTCGATGGCTTTTGCTTCTAGCAACGGCGGCACGCGGGCGCCAGGCACCCCCGTCAGCTACCTAGTTCGGGGACCGCTCCCACAACCTATTCATTCGCCGTTGCCTGTGAGTAAACTTTGTTTCAACCTACTTTAGCCTTGATCACCAGAAAGAATTTCGAGCACCCAGAAATACCGAAACTCGAGGGTTTCCACGTGTCGGGCCGTGGCAGACACTCGTCCGACACTGTTTCGACACTGTTTCGACATTTTTCCAGGTGCTCGAAATTCTTTCTGGGATGGGGTCTTTGAGTACGATGGGAGCAACATAAGAGTAAACACATAACTCGGCGCATCTACAGCCCATTAGAAGAGATGTACGGCCTTTCCGACGAGGATGGTGATCCTTTGGTAGCTGCGCGTCAACAACAATTCAGCGAGATTCTGGCCGAGGATACTGGGGCGCAGAACGATGAACAAGCTTTGACGATTTTGGGCATTTCGAACATATGTTTCGAGAACAACTTCAACCACTACAAAAGACGTCCAGGACATCGAAAGACATGGAATTTCACACGACGATCTGAACAACGCAGCGGCTCCGGTTCATCAAGATCGTGCTACACTTCCTGCGCACGTGGATTCGTTTGAGCAACGCTCCAACATACCATCTGAGCTTTCTGGAGCAGCACACACAACTGGAATGGAAACTAAGATATTGGAATTGGAGCGTCAACTTGCAGATTTGTCCACAAACCGAGATCGGGACCGTGAGACAAATTCTGTTATCGGAGGCTTGGGAGAATTCTCCAGTACGGAGTTGGCGGTCAGCTTTGTTCAAGAGCATGCTGGAAAGAACAAATAACCAGAACCTCTGGAGATCTTCGCGGAAGAGCGATGTCAACAATATCTTGTTTGCGTAGGTTGTCTCCACCAACCTCCGGGCCAAACTCGCCTCCACCATCGGGAACACTCAGATACACCATGTGACAAACACGATTTGGACCCGCCAAGTTCAACTTATGGAAATACATGTTCCAGGAAACTTCTTCTTCGGGCTCCGCAAGTAAATTAATGGATTGGGGGTACTCTGAAGCCGAGGTTCGCGTAGACACCGACAACAACACCCTCACGATCGCAAAACAACCCGTGGTTTCAGCACGAGCTGTATATGATACCCTCCACATCGTTTGGGAAGGAGCCTGGTCAGTGCTGGACGACTCACGAAAAAACCCGGAATTGAACATCTCAACGCCAAGGCCAACGAAGCACTCGGCCGGGCGGCTGCGAAAGGGACTGGGAAGGGCAAGAAGGGTGGGATAGGTGGCAGTTCTACCTTTTAAGAAACACGACGGTGCATAAGTGATGAGGCAGTGGAATCAACATCAGGCAAATGGGTTTTGTATCTATGCTGGGCTATACCATGCAGCCGCCTTGCATCCTGGAGTGTCGAAAACATTAGTTCGAACAATACGGCAGAGCTGTACGACCTAGTCCGGCACGTGCGAAACATGGTCATCGTGGTGTTATGCCTCCAAGAGACGCGTTGGAAGCATCTCGCAATGTTTATGTTCGGGGGGCACTTCATCGTTATTTCTGGTGCAAGAGGGGACGGGCGAGAGCACGCAGGAGTTTGATCTACTGTCGCACCTTGGCCACGACAACCGATCAAAGGGTATAGCAACAAGACAACGAAAAGGCATGCAATCGTTTACGGGTCACATGTGGGGTGTTCACGCGTGTGACGGCGTACGCGTGGACAAACGAGCACGACTACGACGTCAGGCAAGACGTGTTCACAGATCTCTCGAGGTTTACCACAACGTGTGCTCCCCATGGGCCAACTATATTCTTGCGCGGCATCAACGCCAGGCTCTTGCGTCGATTCCCCGGGGATGCGCACGTAAGTACTGGAAGGGCAGATCTTCCAAAAGCCACGAGGAAAGCAAGACCCCACCTCGAACCGAAACTTGTTGCTGTGATTATGCGAAGCGCTGAGAACTACTGTCACAAACGCATTCTTCACCAAACAGTAGGGATGACTTGCACATCACCTGTTACGATTCGGGGGGGAAAGCTCCATGCCGGCGCGCGCCGCGCGCAGGAGGCGCAATCGAGCGCCGGCAGGCGCGGACTCGGCGGCGGCGGCGGCTGCCGATGGCGCCTGGCGCCGAGGCTTCCGCGCGCAGCTGGGGCCTGCCAACGGTGGCCTTCACCCGCTGGCTCTGGCGCGCAGCCGCTCGGCGGGCATGGCCAGCCTCGCCGCGGAGCGCCAGAACCGATCGTCAGACGCCCCCAGGTCTGCCGTCAACTGGGTCCAATTCCCCTGCAATCCATCTCGCGACCTCCTCGCGACACTGCTCCCGCTCGGTGGCGCGGTCCTTCTCTCGTGACCGGAATATAGAATACGTGGCGGTCGCCTGCACCGACCCGACCAAGTTTAATTACTCTGCCAGAGCTCGCGACAAGGGCTCGGCGTCCGATGGGTCCCAAAATCCTGCGGCGTTCAGCTCGGGGGAACGAAATGGGGGGATAGCAAAGAGTAGGGTCGATAATCAGATCACGAAGCCGATTTTCCCAGCGCCTTTCGGCGCCAGGAGGCGCCCATGTACCGAGGAATGGGCCTGGCGGCGGGGCCGAAACCAGCTGCATGCAGCAGATTTCGTAACCCCCCTTTCCTTATCCCCATATCCCCCCCTTTCGTTCGGCCTGGTCATCGGGGCCCCCATGCACGAGCTCAGCCCTGAGCCCTCCGAGGTGGCTGCGAAACGAAGGGCCTTCTGCTCCTCCGTAACCGTCTCTCCCAGCGGCCTTGACGGCTCGCCGCGCTAAGGCTAGTCCCCTCGGCGCAACCCAGTCGTCGTCGTTGTCGTCGTCGTCGTCGTCGTGATCGTCGGCCGCCGATGAAATTGGCCGAGGCCGCCGAAACTCTCGACCGCGGCTCCCGTTCGAAGGGTTACGGGCCTGTCGGTCTCTTCGACCTTTGTCTCCGATTTCGGTGACGGTGTCGGTCAGGGTTTCTGTCGCGGTCTCGATCGCGGTAGCAATTTCGATCGCGACCCCGTCGGCCATTCGCATTCTTCTTCAGATCCCGTGATGCTCGGGACATCGCAAGGAAGCGCGGCGAGGTCTCCTCGACGTAAGCCGCAATCTTCGGGTCGCGGTTCTCGTTGCACCTTCCCTTGCACTCCCCGTGGTCAATCGGGTCCACAAAATACGTGCGTGAAGGCCCGTCGCTGGGGTTATCCAGCGTTCCATCTGCCATGACCCTGCTCGGGCTTACCGCCTCAGCCTCGGAAGCGGCCCCGCCGCTGGCCGGGCATCTTGGGGCAGGCGCCCTTGCTGATTCCTAACTGGAGGATCATCCACGTGCCTCCAGGGGCAATCGGGGATCCCGCACTCCCCTTCGCCTTTGACCTTTCGCTATCAGGTCGCCTTTTCACCAACGGGTGTTGGTTGCCAGCGCATCGCTGTCTGGAGTCTGGGCCGACGCCATGGGAGCAAATGGGTCGGTTGGAGTCGCCTGTCGGTCGCCCTTTCTGGAGCTCGATGTCCCTGGCCCGCCCTGCTGCATCTTCTAGCAAATGTCCACCATGCTTCCGGACGCGGTCGGCCGAATCGGCCCGGGCACCGCCTGCCGTGAAGGACTGGGAAGTCCCGGAAGGACTGTGATGGCTTATCGCCTGGCTGACTCGAGTAACCCGTTCGATCTCGCGCGCGACCGTGCGGGCCTCCTGCCGAGTCTGCGGCGTCCTGCACTCTGTTCCTCCGTCCTCTTTCGGGTAATCCCGCCTGTCGAAACAGATGTCGGCGGTGCACGTTTTTTCCCCACATCCTAAGTGGGGTTCTTGTTTTCTCTGCACACCCTCCGCGCAGGATCTCTCCTCCTCCTCCTCCTCCTCCCTCTCCTCTGCTCCTCTTTGCTTCCTCCTCCGCATCATCATCACCATCACCATCACTCCCCACTCATGATCATCATCACCATCAGCATCACCATCACATCGATCACTCACCATCATCGGCATCGAACGATCATCATCATCATCATCATCATCATCATCATCATCATCATCATCATCATCATCATCATCATCATCATCATCATCATCATCATCATCACTACTCGCTGACTTGAGGCCTGAATATGGAGGAAGTATCAGGCGGGAGCCTCGTCTGTGAGTGAATTGTGAGGAAGTCTCAGGCGGGAGACCCCTCCCTATGGGGCCCGCACTTCATGTTCGAATCCGAGCGGGTCATCCGCAACGTGCAACTGTCGTCACTTTTGGGCTCTTGAGACCTGAATATGGAAGAAGTCTCGAGCGGGAGCCTCGTCTGTGAGTGAATTGCGAGGAAGTCTCAGGCGGGAACCCCCTCCCCATGGGGCCCGCACTTCATGTTCGAATCCGAGCGGGTCATCCGCAACGTGCAACTGTCGTCACTTTTGGGCTCTTGAGGCCTGAATATGGAAGAAGTCTCAGGCGGGAACCCCCTCCCCATGGGGCCCGCACTTCATGTTCGAATCCGAGCGGGTCATCCGCAACGTGCAACTGTCGTCACTTTTGGGCTCTTGAAGCCTGAATATGGAGGAAGTATCAGGCGGGAGCCTCGTCTGTGAGTGAGTTGCGAGGAAGTCTCAGGCGGGCGCCCCCTCCCTATGGGGTCCGCACTTCATGTTCGAATCCGAGCGGGTCATCCGAAACGTGTAACTGTCGTCACTTTTGGGCTCTTGAGGCCTGACTATGGAGGAAGTATCAGGCGGGAGCCTCGTCTGTGAGTGAATTGTGAGGAAGTCTCAGGCGGGAACCCCTTCCCTATGGGGCCCGCACTTCATGTTCGAATCCGAGCGGGTCATCCGCAACGTGCAACTGTCGTCACTTTTGGGCTCTTGCGACCTGAATATGGCGGAAGTCTCGAGCGGGAGCCTCGTCTGTGAGTGAATTGTGAGGAAGTCTCAGGCGGGAGCCCCCTCCCTATGGAGCCCGCACTTCATGTTCGAATCGACCAGGGCGGAGGAGAGGGTGTCCGCCAGGAGGAGGAGGAAAGGGCAAAGGGTAAGCTAAACAGATTCTCGTGTGGGGTCCTACCGTCGGAGTATTTGTTTTGATCTTCGTGGCGTAATCCACGAAGTCCTCGGCCTCGGTACATGCCGGTCCTGTTCTCCGGATGCGGCGGTGATGTTTCTCCCAGCGGGCTTCGAAGCCCAGGCCGGTCCCACATGGCAAACTCTCAAAGGTGTCCCACCCCGTGCGCGCCTCGATCTCCTCCTCGCCTTGGATCGGCGCGAGTAACAGCAGTAGTCGCAACGCGAATATCTGACAGTATACGCATGAGTACATACAGCTGTACTGCGAGAAATGAATGCCACAGTCATGATAGCAATGCCAACAGCCAGAAGCAGTAGCAGTCGTAGATTTCTGAAGGTTTAGCGAACCTTACCATTTTCGGGAAGGAGGGGTCGAGACAAGCCTTCCGTAGGTGAGCCTACGGAAGGAATATTCGCCCGCATCCATTTGAATCATTGCGACCAGCACTTGGTGGTTCTGGGTGTCGGTCCGAACAACGATGAAGGGCGCAGTCAAGTGCGATATGCATGATGAATTGCAAACCTCCGTGGACCAACGGGGATTTTAACGCGCATTGCGCTTTGTAAAACCTTTGGAGGCATCCCTGCTCCAGTGTCTGTTCTGCTTCGTTCCAACTTCTGGCTTGTCCAGAACGCTCGTGTGTTTCTGTGTGCCAGG
>CAUYUJ010015360.1:993852-1026352 GCA_963575745.1 Prorocentrum cordatum
TAGTAGTAGTAGTAGTAGTAGTAGTAGTAGTAGTAGTAGTAGTAGTAGTAGTAGTAGTAGAAGTAGTAGTAGTAGTAGTAGTAGTAGTAGTAGTAGTAGTAGTAGTAGTAGTAGTAGTCGTAGTAGTAGTAGTAGTAGTAGTAGTAACGATATTAATCGCAGTCGCGCTGGTATAGTGTATAGTGGTTGTGGTGGTAATGGCAATGATGTTGATCTGCCTCAGCCCTCCCTTTACGGGTCCGAGGCGACGCTTCCGGGGTGCGGACAGCGTTGCCTTGCCCGGAAAGGGGGGGTTGTTGACAACTTCATGGGATTAAGGGCGTCGCCAAACCCATCGGCAGCCAGCCCCAACAGGAATCAGCTAGCCCCCTCCCACAGGCTGGCCCAGGCCAGTGATCGACGCGGAGCAGCCCTCCCCGCCCTTCCTTCCCCTGACATGTGACGTTGCAGAACTTTCGCCAACAATCACCCGATCTTTCTGCGTAATTCTTTTAACCAGATCGATCCGCGGTAGCTCCGGGGCCCGTGGGAGCGAAAACTCCTGGCGCAAAAACACTGCAAAGCCAAAACCCCTTCCCCAATACCTGTTTTTCCATCCCACATGTTTACTGACATGCAGACATTCTAGCCGGAATATTTTCATTTGTCGCACGCATCTCGGCCGGCTGACGCGTCCTTTGGCAGAAACATCCCGACGCTTCGGGGCCGCCCAGGTACTCCTGGGGGCCTCCCGCGAACTCCGCGGAGGACTCCCGAAAACTTTAGGGGCCTCCCAAATGGTCCAGGAACGCTCTCAGGCCTTCGGGGGCCTCCCATGGGGGCCTTCGAATGTTCCCGGGGGGTCTCCCAAGTGTCCTGGAACCCGAGGAAGGCCATGAGAGGCTATGAAATCCCCCAAACGGCCCGTCGTGATCTGTTCACGACGCGATAATTTCTGGGCCGCTCTGCGCCGAGCCAGGTTCTTCCCAACATCCTGTGGACTTGGTTCCTCGTTTTGAAAAGACCGCGCCCCGCGTTCCTTACTCTCCTCTCCTTTCCTCTCTTCCCTCTTCCCCCTCCTCCCTCCCCCACTTTGCCTCTGGTCTCTGCATCACTCTACCATGTCGGCACACCACTTACACGTTTTGTGGCCCCATGGGGAACTCCACCGCGGGCCCCGGTGGGAAAAATCCCATGGCACCGCCACCCAATGTCGGTGCACCCCTCACACGCTTCGTGGCCCAATAGGGAGCTCCATCAAAGGCCCCAATGGGAAGGTTTGCGTGGCACGGCCGCCACATTTCGGCACACCCCTCACATGCTTCGTGGCCCCATTTCGAGCCCCACCTAAGGCCCCAGAGGGGAAATTCCGCATGCGACCGCCGCCCCATTTCGGCACACCCCTCACAGTTTTGATGGCCCCACAGGGAGCTTCAACTGCGGCCCAAGTGGAAAGGTTCGCATGGCACCGCCGCGCCCGTTTCGGTAAACCCCTCGCAGGATTCGTGGTCCCATAGGGAGCTCCACCGACGGCCACAATGGAACTGTTCGCATGTGTTTCCCCCACCCAATACAGCGCTTCATGGCCCCAAAAAGTGCTCCACCGGAAGCCCCCGTGGCGGTGCTCGCCTGCGTTTACCACACCCAGCACAACGCTTCGTGGCCCATCGGGAGCTCCACCGAAGGCCCCAGTGGCGGTGTTCGGGTGCGCTTCTCCCACCCAGAGCAGCGCTTCGTGGCCCCTTAGGAAGTCCACCGAAAGCCCCAGTGGCGGAGTTCGCATGCGTTTCCCCGACGCAGTGCAGCGCTTCGTGGCTCCATAGGGAGCGCTACCGACGGCCCCAGTGCCGGTTTTCGCATGCGTTGTCCCCACCCAGTACAACGCACTCGTGGTCCCATGGGGAGCTCCACCGAAGGCCTCAGTGGCAGTGTTCGCATTCGTTTCCCCCACCCGGTACAGCGCTTCGTGGCCCCATAGAGAGCTGCACCGAAGGCCTCAGTGCCGGTGTTCGCATGCGTCTCCCCAAAGCAATACAAATCGTCGTGGCCCCGTAGGAAGCTCCACCGAAGGCCCCAGTGGCGGTGTTCGCATGCGTTTCCGTCTCACAATACAACGCTTCGCTCCCCCAAAGAGAGCTCCACAGAAGGCCCCAGTTGGCCCCGCCCCATTGCGGCGCACCCCACACATTTCGCGGCCCAATAGTAGGTTCTGCCTGAAGCTCCAGTGGCAGCGCACACATGGCGGCTCCGCCCCATATCGGCGCATCTTCGCATGCTTTCTGGCCCCATGAAGAGATCCCCCGAAGGCGATACCCGCAACTACGGTACTCACGACTGCAGATGGTTGGATCCTTCGCCAAGATATCTTTGGGAACTGCGCGGCCAGGCTTAGGTCGGACATGTCCCCCTGCAGGAGGACTTGGAATGAACAACAAACAATACGTAAAAAATACCCCCAACATGCTCAACAATTGTCAGAACATCGTCCCCCGACTATTTTTTGATTAATCTAAAATTTGCATCCTGTAGAGGGACAGGCCCGACTTAAGGACAGGCGATCTCAGGACACGGCCCGAGCTGGCCCGGCCTGACGTTGACCCGGGCCCGCCTGTCCCCGACCAGGCCAGGGCGTCGCCCTGTGATCTGGCACATGGCTTGCCCAGAATCTCGCTGGCGAGGATGGTCAGCCACGCGCAGAGGGCGGTGGGGGGAGGGGGAGGGCTTCTTAGAAGCACCCCTTCTTCTTAGAAGGCGCGGGCCTTATCTACAGATGTAAGGCCGGCGCCTTCAAAGAATCAGCCTCCTTCTAAGAAGCCCTCCCCCCTCCCCCCCACCCCCTTGTGCGCACCGCCAAGATGGGGAGCGGGTGGGTCACTGCAACGACCTTGCAGACGTGCTGCAGCGGATTCTTGCGTGGATTTCTGCCACAATGACGAGCGAAAAACGGAACGATTTTCACGTGGATTTTTGTTTGGCCTTCATTCTTGGCCGCAAAATACGCACGAAACTCACCTCGAAACCCGAAACGAAATTCTCCAGGACACTCCGAGCTCATCCTGCTGTTTTCCGAACGAGGGGCAGGGCGCGATGAGGAGGGGGGGTGGCGGGGCAGGGGAGAAACCCTGCGATCGGGTCGTCGCACTCTTTTCTTGCTTCGGACGCTTTCCCCTGGTTCTGGGCTCTGCGGGCCAGCAGCCCGATCCGGCTCGAAAGATGCAGCAGAGAGATCGGGCCTGTGGTTCCAGTCGTGATTTTTGGCGATGTTCAGCTTTTGGCAACCTCGGGGACTCAGGGACAGGAGGGGAGAGGGAGGCTGTGGTTCCCGTCGTGATTTTTGGCGATGTTCATTTTTTGGCAACATCGGGATGTAGGGACAGGATTGGGAGAGGGAGGGGCGGACGGTAGCTTCGAAGAGGAGGGGAACTGGGGAGGAAGATGGGGGCTGCAGGGGCAGATTGTGGCAGAGGGGTGGGTGGGGCAGGATGGGGAACCCAGACATCGGACGTCCACGTCCACGTCGTGCTCATTTCTAATTGTGCTCGAGTTAAATTGTTCCTGGCCCCCTAGTGGCTAGGAAGAGGCCAAGGGTAGAACAATTAGAAATGAAAGGATCTTGGCCCCCCATAAAATCAGAAAAACTGTCGAAGAATCAGAAATGAACAATGTGTCGTGATTTCATCACAATTCAACTTCTCATCCTCAACGATCCCCGCTGTGAGGTTTTCACGACGCAAGAAAACACACATGTCGGACCATGCCTTGGGCCTCTGGCGGCCGATGGGGACGACCCGGGCACCCCCGGAGAGCTCCCGACGAGGCGGAGCTGCCGGAGGGCGTCCCCGGAGGCGAGGGAACCTCCAAGAACCGCCGCAAGCGTCCGAAAACCTCCTCGGCCATAGCGCAATGTGTTGGCCCTGGGCCAGAGTGGCCCTGGGTGCGCGGCTGCGGGGCCGACAGACCCCAGCGCTCAGGTCAGTGCCGGGGGGGAGCCGTGGGCCGCGTCAGTGGTCACTCGGGCAAGGGGTCGCTCCCAAATTGGATCCGAGCAGATGGGGTCGGACGATCGCGCCGCATCGACTACACATGGACGACGCATCGGCGCTGAATCGTCGATGTCGGCGATGCATCGGCGACGTCGACGTGAAGAACATCGGGACCCACTCTCGAGCCGCATCGCCGATGCATCGTCGATGCGGAACGACGCTTCGATCCCATCTACGGTCAGGAGCTTTTGCTTAGCTCGTCGCCGCGGCGGCTCTGGCGACAGGCTATGCCCTGCAAGCGGATAGCCTGTCGTTCCGCTCCGTGCGGCGGGAGGCTCGGAAAGGCTTCGAACGTTGAAGACTGGTGACGGGAAGTGGATAGCGTGCAGCGTCGAAGTATGGTGGGCCAGAACCGGCGGAGCGACTCGCTACCCCAAAAATCCCGTCCGCACTCGGACCCCATCGGGGAACCCTACAGGTAGCTGACCTCTTCTCCCCCTCTTCCAGAGCGCGGGGGCCGCAGCAGAACCAGGCGAGCAAAAATAATCGAATTGATACGTCGGATCGGCGATTAAAATGAATCGGATCGGCGGGCACCGGCAGCCAAGTCAGAAGGAACCACTTCGGCGGAAAAATCGGCACAAGCTGGTCAGGTCTCCATGAGGAAGTCGGAATCCAGATCGACATGCAGGTCGAATCGGACTGGAATCGGAAGCCGTCGAGATCGAACCGAATCGAATCGAAGGAGTCGAAGTGAGCTTAGGTCGGGCCTGTCCCTCTACAGGCGGATTTTAGGGGAAATAGTCCCCAGACTTTTTTGTTGGGGGATTCTTTTGGAGTGTTCCTCCTGCAGAGGGACCGGCCCGACTCCACAGTCAGAGGTGCCCTCCTCAGTCCGCTCGGGCCGCACCCGCTCCGCCGAGCGGCGGCGCGCTGTCAGGATCCCGCGCCGGCCCCGCAGCGTCCGGGCCCGCGCGCGCGCAGCGCCGCCACGCGCCGCGCGCAGCGACGGCGCGCGGCCCGTCAGAGCCCTCTCGAGCCCGTGCCCTGCTCTCGCATACAGCCTCTCCCCCTTTCCTCCTCCCTCCTCCTTCTCCTCCTCCTTCTCCTCCCTCCCCCTTCCTTCTCCCTCCCCCCTCCTCCCTTCTTTTACGTTCGGCAAACGTCAGGTGTGCAACCTGTTGCGTTCTCCCTCCTCCCTCCTCCCTCCTCCTACTCCCTCCTCCTCCTCCTCCTCCTCCTCCTCCTCCTCCTCCTCCTCCTCCTCCTCCTCCTCCTCCTCCTCCTACCCCCCCCCCCTCTGGACGTGCTCCCGTCGTGAACAAAATTCATGGCAGAAGGCTGTTGGCAATTCTCCGCCTCTGGGGGCCCTTGCTGGGCCCCGGAGCCGTCAGAAAACGACTCGGGATGAGACGCCAACCCCCAGGGAAAAGGGGCCAAGATCTCTGGGGAGCCACACGTGGCAAACATCACGACTTCGGGAGGAGGCCGCGCTGGCCCGCTTGTCCAGCAGGGTCGGAGGGCCAACGCCACACGGCCTGCATCCTCTCCCCCTCCTGCTTCTGCTCCTCCTCCTCGTCCCATTCCTCGCCCCTTTCTCAGCAGCCCGGCAGGGGCAGTGTCGGTCGTGGGGCGGAGTGTTGTGGATCGGACATGCAGTCTCGCCCCCTGCTTCTGCCTGCTGGCCCGCCTCTGCCCTCTCCTTTCTTGGCAGCCAGGACGAGTAAGAGGAGGAGGAGGAGGAGGAGGAGGAGGAGGAGGAGGAGGAGGAGGAGAAGGAGAAGGAAAAGGAGGAGGAGGAGGAGGAGGAGGAGGAGACGGATTGTTTGGCCAGAAGGCTTAGCTGCTGTGGTGAATCGACGGCAAGAGGCAGCCAGCAGGTGCCGACGCGAAGTGGAGGATCATTGAACAGAGTTGCGGGAATCTTAGGCGCTGTCAGGGCCGAGGGAAACCGAGGTAGACCCAAGAGCACGAAACAAACGCTTCACACGGGCGTCAAGAGCAGCCTCCAGAATCTGACTGGATTCCGAATTCTGAATTTTGAGTTGGTGCGCCACCTCTGGCGCAACATTGTCAAATCATATACCAGCACTTTGCTGTGACCCTTTCCGTGCTGAGGGTGTATCCCTCTCAAGACGCGATTCCACTTCCAGAGTGTCGGACATTTTTTCCTGGCTTGAATGGAGAACCTGTGTTCGTGAACGCTGAGCAGTGAAGGCGCACGAACAGCGTTGAAATATCGGAGCGTGCAAAGCTGACGACGCTGTGACAAAGAGTACAACACGGGCAATGCCTAAGTCATGCACCGCTTCTGCACATCTGCGCGGGGGCGGCCTCGGCGGCTCTCCTTCGAGAGGGCGCGAGGTAACATCCTGCTTGCGGGTCGCGCGGAAACATTTTTCGCAGCGCCAAAGCTCAGCAATCCACGTGAAGGAGCAATGGACGGCAGGGGCTCTCTCTTGCTTTGGCGCAGGAATGTACTCAACTGGCCCCTCAGACTCGAAGGTTTGAAACACCGGAATTGAATTCAAGGCCAGCTGACAGAACGCGTTTGCGAACCGAATTTGCTTGTCGACAGCGGCTAGCAACTCACGATCCTGAGGGTGAGCCAACAGCGCAGCCTTCGCACCTTGGTCGGCCAGATGGTTTCCCGTTTTGCTGTACAGCTCGTCGGGCGAGATGCCTGGCGTTTGGAAGGGCTGATGCGCCTGTATCTTTTCAGTCCCCTCCAGGTGGCGAGCGCCGTCGTCTAGTTTAGCCTGCAAGGTGTGGCCAGCAAATACTTTGCTAAAAGGCGTGCGGTCCTCAGCAACACTGCAGGACTGCCTGAGAAAGTTGAAACAATCGAACAACATACCAGCGGCCATCCCAAGCACATGACAGAGCCAACGAAGGCCCTGAACTCCGCACCCTGGGGCGTCTGGCGCAACGGAGCATGGGCCGGGCATTTCATGTCGCACTTCCGGACTCCGTCCTTAAAAGAGTTACAGCAGCACGCAGCGCGACGCAGCTCTACGACATTGTGTTCGGAGCAAGACCGTCGACAAACAGATCGCCCTCAATCTAATCGGGGTCGCGGGGAGGACCCGCGAACCATTCCACGGGCCGGGGCCCTTCCGACAGCGGGGCGGGGTGCACGTCTCCTGGGTGCGGAAAACATCCTCTCGTGACGGCGAATAACAGGTTCCTGTTGGTGACAAAACTGTCGAGCTCGTCTAGTACATCCTGGCCCACGAGTTCGACGCGCTGATCGTTTAACTCAGGGCACTCCCATATCCTGCGGTGCAAAGTGTCACGCGAGCCGCAACCTAGCGGGCACTCACCAGGGTACTGGTAGCCTTTCCCGGGAGCGTAGAACTCTGGTCCACGGGCCTCCAGCCGCGACGCTGCGAAGCGCGGCTTCCTGCTGCAGGGGATACTTTTTTGGGGGCCAGGTGCTTCCGCGCAGCGTCGAAACAAACTCTGTTGGGGATAGCGCTCCTGTCGGCTATCTCCCTCTCCAGCACGCGCAGCGCCGCCTCGAACAGGAGCTGCCGCACCATGGCGGGGGGCTGCTCCGTGAGCGATGCAGCGTGGCCAAGATCAGTGACAAGAGTGGCGAAGTCGGGCACTTCCCATCCTATGCGTTGGAAAGATTTTCCCATCGCGGACCCTGGGCCCGACGCGGACCCTCACGTCCTGAGATGTTTGGCAAACTCCGCTTTCCAAGAATTTCGAAGAGTGGGGGGAGGGCGAACAGGCTGGTGGACCCGGAGCCTGGAATTCCAAACTTACTTGTGGACCACCTAACAATAGGAGCAACTTACACCGGCCAGGTCGGGCCCTGCTCAAGACGCAGCAGGATCGAGAGGGACCTGTCGCCCGCGCGGAGCTTGAAAATAGGACAGAACGACCTGCGCAGAGAACGCAGCTCGCCGTCGGAGACCCCCGCGGGCCCCGACAGCGCAGGTCGCAGCAGGGAGAGGGCCAGATACCCACGCCGAGCGAGCGCTGCGACCGATGCCGCCCGTCAGACGGCCGAGCCTCTTCGTCCGAGCATGAGCTTTCTGTTTTCAATTCTTAGCCTTTGAGTGGAGGCCCTTGCGTCGGAGATATTCCCCGCCCCGCCCGAATCGTCAGCTCCGAGGTCTGGCGCCGCAGGGGCAACGGGGCCAGACGGGGCCGATCCGATCCGACTCTGGATGGCAGGCCCCGGGGCCCAATTCGAGGCGTGGAGAGCGACGTGATCTTCGGCCAAGGTCGCGCCGATACCTTCGCGCGCAAGTTTCAGAAGGTCCTGGGCGCGCACAACAACCCCCTGAAGCGCATCTTGGTAGGGCACTACACCGTGGATGCCGTTATCATCGATGCACGGGCTGTAATGGGTGCAACTGTGCCAGACCATGGAGTCCAGGCCCGTCAACGAGTTCACGCGAATGAGCGTCGTCGCGAAAGGGCAGCCTGCGACTTCACCTCGCAGGGCCCACAGAGGCACGCTCAACAGACCTTGCAAGCTGATGCACACGGCCTCGCGGTAGCCTTGGCACGCTAGCTCGGCCACGCCAAACGGGGAAACATGCGGCCTGCGTCGCCCGAGTACCCGCTCAAACGATAGAGATTCATAATACTTGTGGAATTCCCGCAGGGGACTGGCTCAGCACTGTCCAGCGGGCAACCCTCCTTCCGACAGGAGGGCTTGTCGCCGGATTGCGTCGGCCGCCCCCGTGCACTTTCCAGCAGCGAACGAGGGCCTCTGGTGGGCCCGCTCCCACTCGACCGCCAGCGGCCGTCTGACTTTCCCCCGCAAACGGAAGGGCCCACAACATGCGCCGATGGGCCGAGAGCCCCCAGATGCTTCCGGGGGCACCATCGAAGCAATCAAGTGGATTTGGGACGGGAGAAAGGGCGAAACTTCCATCAGGTTGAACAGGCGAAGGAGGGCTTCCAGGCATTCATCCGAGAGCCATCCGCGAAGAGGGAGGAGGGGGATCGGCAGAGGCTACCCGGAGCGCCTGAAACCTGGCAGCCTCCGTGGTGAGGATAGCAAGGGGGTCGCCAAAGATGGCCGGATCGTTGGCCAGCGCCGCGGAAGGCGACCAGACCTTGGGCTCGGCCGTGACTTGATGAACCCTCCTCGCCCTTTTTTCTATCCACTCTTTGATCCATGCGTTCCACGACGCACGGCGTCGTGCCCTGGCCGTGCAGTTCACGGTGTCCACCGCCAGGGTCACTCTGCTGAGTAGCTCCTCAGCAGCGGGCCGCGTGCCTGCTGCTAGGGGCCGAGCCGCAAGGCGGTGGGCCTCGGCGAACACATGGGCGCATTCGCATTGCCCAGCCTGCACCTGCGGCGGGATGTTGAAAAAAAGCGCCGCGCGCAGCGGCAAAATCCGCGCAGACGCCCCTCGACGGAGATGCGACACACTCGCGCGGAGGGGCCGCGCGTTCTGCACCAATGGCCCCGAAAGCGAATCGAGCGCAACGCGGGGGGGAGGGGGCTATGGTCTCCTGCTCCACGCAAGGCCCGCGCGGGGGATCGAAGAGCCAGTCCGCCGCCTCCCCCTCGGGGTCGCGCTGAGGAGGCGACGGCTTGAGCTCGGGGCTGCCCCCCCCCCGCCAGCCGCCGCCCGAGCGGCCAAAAGAAAAACGTTGGTTTGAGAATGCGGCCACCTGATGGCGAGCAGATCAACGCGCTGGCGATCATTAGCGCCGGTGTCAACGACGCTTGTCGACTGGACTTTCGGCTTGAGCCCCCTGAGGCCCAAAGGGGGGATGGGGGGCCCGGTGCGGTTGCACAACTCGACTTCGGCCAAATCAGCCAAGGATTTGTAGGCATTGTCCGGGCAGTCTTGCGCGGCTGCTCCCCTGCCCGTCAGCGCCGCGCGGCGAGCCTCGTCCAGCTCGGCCCGAACCTGCGCGACGGGCGGAGGCTGGATTCGGGGCGACCACCCCGTCGAGGCCGATTCGTGGCGGCTTCCGACAAGACATGGCTCGCAGGGGCCCAAGACTAGGGCACAGAGTGAGCGCGACAAGGGTGTGCGGGGTTAAGATCCGCGGCCAGATCGAATGCAGCTGAACGAGCAGCCTGGCCAAGGCCGCGGCTAGCTATAAAGGTAGAGCAGGTAGGCTGAGGTGGGATGAGGAGCTCTCCCTTCGCGGTGTCGAGGAACGACGAGGCGCGGAAGGTGCGAGGCTCGAAGTTGAAGTCCCTTCCGTCGAGCCACGGCATTCCCGAGGCCGCGAAAAACTCTCCGACCCTGCGTGGAGATGAGAGCGACCGAGAGGATGTAGCCCCAGGACTTGTCTTGCCAAACTTGCGGCGCCCCCTCTTGTGCCCGAAGATTCGCTAGGGATTGCCAGGGCCGGTAGAGCTTTCCACCCGTGTCGGAGGGCCCAGGCCGAGGCTTGATCTAGGTCCTATTGCTTGCAAAAATGATGCTCCTTGAGACAGACAACGCCGGCCCCAGTCTACTTGAGCCAACTCTGGGCCGAGCCCCAACCCGAAACATTAGCAGAAGCGAAAATCAAATAAAATTCGTCCCTGGACGGCGACCCCGCGAGGGCCGGCCGCGCGAGATTCGTGCCAGAAGGTCCCCGCGGCCCAAGAACATGGGCCTGGGAGGTAATCGGCAGGATGTGTTAGCCCTGGCCTTGACCGAGCTTGGAGCCTTCCAAAAAGCAGTCGACCCCAGACGCCTGGGGGCCCTTGACAAACGCTGGCTAAAGCTGCTTCTGGGCCACCGCCGCCTCTGCCGCGATCTTGGCTGCCCGACTCCGCGCGCGGTCGGGGGCCTGGCTGGGGGGCTCGGCCGGCCCGCCTCCAACGGGCGCAGCGCCAGCTGGGGGCTCGGCGGGGGCCGCAGCAGCGGCAGGCTCAGGAGCAGATGCCTCAGGATGTGGAGCGTCACCTCCTCCTCCTGCTGCTGATTTCTCTGGCGCAACTCTGCGGCGCTTCGCCTTGAGCCGCGCATGGAGGGGCTCGTGATCGCCCTTGACCTTGCCGGCGTGCTCCGCGGCCTTCTTGAACAATGCTTCGGTGGCCTCCTTGAGGCCCTGCATGAGAGTATCCACCAACGCCTTCGCCTGATGCGGTCCTCGTCGGACAGATCCAGATCCGCGCCGTCGTCGGCCTGAAACAGGTCGCCCACCACGATGGGCATCTCCGCCACATTGCCGCCGAGGGGGTCGCGCACAGACGATTCAGCCTTGGGGCTTGCCGAAGGTGCGGGCGCTGGCTGTGGGCACTCAGCGTGAAGTTGCTCCACCAGCTGCTTGCAGAGCTGCTCGCACGCCTCAAGCTCCTGGTTGACGCTCGTGGTGAAGTCCCGCTGCTTGGTGAGGTTGTTGGCGACCTGGTCGTGAGTCTCCACTGCGCGTGACAGCTTGGCCTCGGCTGTGCGCAGGTTGTTAAAAAGGCAGCGTTGATGCGTTGCTGCAACGGCAGCTCCCTGGAGGCCGCTTTCTTGGACTCCGGGGCGCGCTGGTACCAACTGGCCCCAGCTGTGTCTCCACACTTCTGCAGCATGGTGAGGAGCGACTCCAGCTCCTCAATAGACAGATGGGTGTGCGGCGGGTTTTTGGGGCCACCACCTCCGCCACCTGCTGGCTGATGACCGTGGGCCTCAGCATCTGCAGGCCCATGACCACCAGCGCCACGAGGAGGCAGTGGAGCGCCCCAAACACCCTTTGGCGTCGTGCCTGGCCCAGACCCTGGGGTTGCCCTGGCACCGCCGCGGGGCTTGCAAGCCGACGCGTAGTGTGGTATCTTCTTGCATGGGCAAAAGACGCAGGCCCAGTGCCCCCATTTTTTGCCGCCGCCGCCATTTCCCCCGAAGTCGACGTTGCTGATCGGGGAGTGGGAGACGTGGCCGGACTGCATGAAAGGGGACGGGGCCGCTTGACCGCCTCCGCCCTGTCCAGGATGGTGTGCGCCACCCCACTGCTGATGCTGCTGCTGGAGGTGCCACGGCGCGCCTTGCTTCCAGCTGTCATGAGCGAGTGACGGTTTCATCCGAGGCAACAGCAACGGAGATGGAAGATGTGTGCCAAAGCGGGCCCAGCCCGCAACGAAAGCAGTCTTGAGCCAAAATGGCTACGGACGGAGGAGGAGGAGGAGGAGGAAAAGGAGGAGGAGGAGGAGGAGGAGCAGGGGGAGGAGGAGGAGGAGGAGGAGGAGGAGGAGGAGGAGGAGGAGGAGGAGGAGGAAGAGGAAAAGGGGATGAGGATGAGGAGGAGGAGGAGGAGAAGGAGAAGGAGGAGGAGGAGGAGGAGGAGGAGGAGGGGGAGGGGGAGGAGGAGGAGGAGGAGGGAGGAGGAGGAGGAGGAGGAGGAGGAGGAGGAGGAGGAGGAGGAGGGGAGGAGGAGGAGGAGGAGGAGGAGGAGGAGGAGGAGGAGGAGGAGGAGGAGGAGGAGGAGGAGGAGGAGGAGGAGGAGGGGGGGTATTTCCCCTCCGCGTCCGCCTCTTCTCGTCCTGCCGCTGCCGCTGCTGCTCCCTCCTCCTCTTGCTCTTGGCCCCGCCGCTGCTCCTGCCCCACTGCTGCTGCACTGCTGCTGCATCGCCTCGCTCCTCCCCTCCTGCTGCGGCTGCTGCCGCTGTTGCTCCTCCTTCTGATGCTGGAGGAACCAAACAAGGCAGCAACATTCCTCCACTTCGGGAAAAATGCCCAAAGGTTCGCTCGCTTCGTCAGTATCGACCTGGACGCAGAGACCCCATCCGTATGTGAGCATAATAAGCAAGGCATCGGCATCACCTTTCAGAGCCTTCGCCAAGCGTCCTCCTCTTCCTCCTCCTGCTCCTGCTCCTCCCCCTCCCTCTCCTCCTCCTCCTGTATTCCTTTTCCTTCTGAGAAGCTCCTCCCTGTCGCGCACCCAGACGTGTCCGCAGGCCAGGCCGGGCGTTTGGGCCCGAGACTCCCCCGCCAATTCTGGCCCTGAAGTTTGACATTTGCAACAGCTTCATGGATGGAGGCCGGCTCGCTCTCAAAATGTGGCTGCTGCCCTGTCGCCACGAGGATGGATGCCGATTCGTTTTCAACATGGGGCTCTTGCCTTCGTGCCGCGCGCTTTCGTCTTGTAAGCTTGCCACAGTTTCGAAAGAAAGCTTGCTCGTTTCCAAAATGTGGCTATCGCCTTAGCCCCGCGCACATTCGTTTCAAAAACTTGCAACATATTCAAAGGTGGAGGACGGCTCCTTTTCAACATGTGGCTCTCGCCTTTGCGCTGCGCGTATCCATACGACCCAAACCTCACCTTCCTAAGTTGCACATACTATTCGGTGCACATTCACTCGACCCAGCCTTCACCATCCTAGGTAAAAAAACCTTGCGAAGAACCCAAGCCTTTCTACGCACAAAAACTTTTAAGGGGGTTCCGCAGCGCCCCTCGGTGGAGGTGCCCATGGGGCCACGAAACGTGTGAGGGGTCTGCCGAAATAGGGTGGATACCCATGTGAACCCTGCCACTGGGGACTTTGGTAGAGCTCCCTATGGGGCCACGAAACGTGTGATGGGTCTGCCGAAATGGAACGTTTACCCATGTGGACGCTGTCACTGAGGCCCTCGGTGAAGCTCCCGATGGGCCACGAAACGTGTGAGACCCTGCCACTGGGGCCGTCGGCGGGGGGGCCCTCGGTGGAGTTCCATATGGTCTTGCGAAACGTGTGCGGGGTCTGCCGAAATTGGGCGGGTACCCATGCGAACCCTGCCACTCGGGCCATCGGTGGAACTTCCTATGGGGCCACGGAACGTGTGAGTGGTGTGCCGACATGGGGCGGGTACCCATGTGAACCCTGCCACTGGGGCCCACGGTGAAGTTCGCTATCAGGCCATGAAACATTTGAGGTGTCTGCCGAAATGGGGCGGGTACTCATGTGAGCCCTGCCACTGGGGCTCTCGGTGGGACTCCCAATGAAGCCACGAATCGTGTGAGGGGTCTGCCGAAATGCGAAAAGGCAAAAGAAAAGAGAAGAGGAGGATGAGGCCTCCTGCATTGCTAGAGCCGTCGCTGGGGCCTTCGGTGGAGCTCCCTGTGGGGGTACGAACCGTGTGAGGGGGGCGACGGACATGTGGTGACGATTGTGATCATGATGGTGGCGATGGTGATGATGATGACGACGAAGATGAATACGATGATGATAATGATGATGGTGATGATGATGGTGATGCTGACGCTGATGCTGATGATGCTGATCTGATGATGGTGATGATGATGATGAAGGTTGTGATTGATATCAAGGTGTTGATGCTGGCGAGGAGCCGGAAGTGAGGACGGAACGACGGGGGGGAGGAGACGAGGAGACGCGCGGCGCTACGAATTCATAACGAGGACCCACCTCCACAGGGGCTTGGGAAAAAGTGCTATTCGGCGCGCGCCCATACGATCCAATCCTTGCCTTCGGCGCGCCTCTGCTGATCTGCAACAGAGACCCAGCCAGTGGCCCCGAAGAACCCCCCTGGGCACAACACGCAACAGTGGACAATCCATGGATAACAAACACATGGTACAAATCGATCCGTTTCGGGCACCCCTCGTCGACCCCAACTTTGGACCCAAGCGCTCCTCGGGCTGACCCGGGCGTTCCTACATGTTCACAGACGCTCTCAGGCGCCCCCCAAAGGCTACCACACTATCCCTCCCCAGGCGCTCCCAGGCTCGCCGTCGTCACCAGCAGCAGTCGCATCCACATCGTCATATCGTCCCCGTCGCCGCAGGAGGCCTCAAGGTGCAGACGAACTCAGATCGCATTGACGCGCGAATCACGAACAATTTCTGCAATGGGACTCTCGCTTTGCTGGCGCCGCGCGCCGTCGCTTTACATACCCGGAAAACACATAGAGAGCGGGTCGTCCTCAAACAAGGGCTCTCGCCCTGGCGCAGTGCACGCTCGGCTTACGATTTTCCCCAACCGAGTGGATGGCGAGAATGTTCCAAGATTGCGGGAACATCTGACAAGAAAGCCTCAGATCAGGAATCCAGGGTCTGCAAGCCGGTGGAACTCCAATCGTGGATCGGCCATGGATTTCACAGCCGCCCTCATCATATAAAGAACCCTCCAAAGTCTGCTGTGGGCATAAGGACACGACCAAGGAGTCGACCCTATACGGTTGTCCGTTGGCAGAGGTGAAGGAGGAAGAGGTTCGCTACTCTTTTTCCTGGGCGCTGCGCGCAGAGCAGCGCGGTATGTTCACCAATAGTTATCTGAGCCGATACGTTAGCGGTCTGTGATGGTATAGCTATGATTTGAAAGGATTTCACACACATCTGCAGCCTCCCAGGCACTTGCTTAACGAACGTTCCCGCCGTATTGGGGCCTCCCCCTGACCTCGCGCACATTCGAGTACACATTCCACAATCTGCACTCACGTTACCTCTCCTTGACCTGTGCGACCCTGCGTTCTATCTTTTGCAACAACCAACACGGATGCAGGGCGTGAGACTTCCGCGAGACATGCGTCCACAGCTCTGCCCTCCTGCAACGCTTGGACGGATGGAAGGCGTGCCCTTCTCAGGATGAGGCTATCCCTGGGCCTCCTCGAAGGGCTCTCGCGTGGGACTTCCGCGAAGCACACATACACGAATTTGACATCCTGCAACGCTTGGCCGTTTGAAAGCGTGTGCTTCTCAAAATAGGGATACCCTGGACGTCCTTGAAGTGGAGGGAGGATCCTGTACACCAGGCGCCCTCGTCTGACTGGCGGACCGACCAGCCAATCGTCATTCAAGGGGGGGCGCCCACAATGGAAAGGAAGACTTGTATGGACTTATGAGGGGGGGGGACTTGTGACGGGAGGGTGCCTTACAGCAACGGTTGTTGCATCTCGTGAGCGTTTTTGTGTCGGCGGCGTTTCGACATTGGGCGGGAAGGGGGAAGGGGGGTCTGGCTCCAGACCTCTTCTCAGTGCGACCATTTGCAAGAGTGCTGCCTCTGGGGAAAGATCCACCTGCTCGAAGCAAGCGCCAAAAAACAACCAAGATCTACTCCATAGGGGGGGGGGAAGGGGGGGCGAGGGCCCGCGCCGATCGACAAAACAACAACTAAAGAAACGATCACTTTGGATTTACCCTGTTTCTCCCTCCCCCCCCTCCTTCCTTCCCTTGCTCCCCCTCCTGCTCTTGCTCCTCCCGGTGCTGCCGCCGCGCCCGCTCCTCCCCGCCTGCCGCTCCCGCTCCCGCTCCCGCTCCCGATCCCGCTCCTCCTGCCCCTGCTGCTGCCTGCTGGTCCTCATCCCCTCCCCGCGCTCACTGCGTGTTTCCTCGTCCTCCTCGTCCTCCTCCTGACCCTACTCGTCCTTCTGATCCTCGTCCTCATCCTCTTTCTCCTGCTGCTCCTCCTGCTCTTCCTCGTGCTCCACTTCCTCCTCCTCGTCCCGCTCCTCCTCCTCCTTCTGATGATGCTGCTCCTCCATCTGCTGCTCCTCGTAGCTGTCGTCCTCCCCCTCCGCCTCCTCTACGCATTCCCTCCGATCCCCTCCCTTCCTTCCCTGCGCCCCTTTATCCCGACCACCGTTCGGCGGTCTAGCCGTGGTGGCGAGGCCCCCTCGAAGGTCCGAAAAGAACGGACCACAAAAGTAAGGAGGGGAAGGATGAGGAGGAGGAGGAGGAGGAGGAGGAGGAGGAGGAGGATTGCAGACAAACCCAAGATGCCTCAATGATGCTGAACTAGCACGTCCGTCCCAAGTGCCCTCCTCATCTGTCGCTAAAAATGCTTCTTCCAAACCTTCCTGCGAATTGGGGTCCTCCTTTTGAATAGACAGCGCCCCGCGGTCTTGCCTCTCCTCTCCTCTCCTCCCTCCCCCCCCTCCTCCCTCCTTCCTCTCCTTGCTTCTGCTCTCCGCATCAGTCTACGATTTCGGCACACCCCTTACACGTTTTGTGGCCCCATAGGGAGCTCCACCGAAGGCCCCAGTTGGAAAGTTCGCATGCCACCGCCGCCCCATTTCGGCACACCCCTCACACGCTTCGTGGCCCCACAGAGAGCTCCACCGAAGGCCTCAGTGCGGCGCATCCCTCGCACGTTTCGCGGGTTCCACCTGAAACCCCTGTGGCAGCGCCCACAGGACGGCCCCGCACACCCTTCGCATGCTTCATGGCTCCATGAAGGAATCCCCCAAAGCCGATACCTGCAAGACGGTACTCACAACTGTACATGGTTGGGTGCTTCACCAGGATAACTTCCACTGCAAGAAGCGACCTTTTGAACGACCAACAACGCATGTGCTTGCCATCCATGCGAGAGCCCTGTTTCGAACAAGAACTGCTTTGCATCTTCATCACGAGTAAGAGCGAATTCGAACCGGGACCATCATATAGGTCATCGAACTGTCCAGCGAGATCCCCATATTGAAAAAACTGCTGACCCCATCTGCGTAACGGTTTCACGAGTGTACCTTACTCGCAATGAACTTTGAAGAACTCTCAAACGGGAACGCCATTGTTACAAACAACTGCCCTCCATCCGTGTAACTCTTGCGTATGTTCTTGATATCCCAGTCTTTACGTGTATAATTCAAACTCAAAAGAAAAACATCATCCTTCCTCCGCCTCCTCCTAATCCTCCGCCTCCTCCCACTCCTCCGCCCTCCTCCTGCCTCCTCCTGCCTCCTCCTCGTCCTCCTTCTGCCTCCTCCTCGTCCTCCTCCTCCCCCTCGTCCTCCTCCTCCTCCTCCTCCTCCTCGTCCTCCTCCTCCTCCTCCTCCTCCTCCTCCTCCTCCTCCTCCTCCTCCTCCTCCTCCTCCCCCCCTCAAGCACATGGGGCCCAAGGCGCGCAGATAGGCTCAAACGTGTCATGGGCCCCGCCCCGTCGCCTCATCGCGGCGTGTTTTTTTTGTTTGTTTGTGACTTTTCGCAACTTCTCACTTTTTCTGGCGGCGCGGATCCGCTAAGGGCGGAGCGATTCTCTCTTTATCGTGGACAGAATTCTATGGCATCTGGGTCTGGCATGTCGCGGGGCTCCACCGTCTTCGATGGCCAGCGAGTCACAGCGGCGGACGGCGCCGACTCGTCAGCAAGCGGTGCGGCCCAGCCTGCCGAACTGTTGGGAGTCTCTCGTGAGGGCTCCAGGTAACCTACGCGGATCAGTGGAGACGGCCTTCATGGAAGGCACGAGAACGAGATCGATCCATTGAATTAGGCGCGGCGTGTGTTTTGGAAGAACGGCATGACAGATAAGGATCCGGTCATGACTCAGGCCATCTCTGCACTCGCAGCGGCTGAACGTCAGTTGGAAAATCAGTCCTACCTTCTCGAACTTCTTCTGTGGGCCTAGACAGAGCATCAACCCTCAGCACCAGCTTGCACTTACCCCGAATTGGCGACTGCTCGGCTCACCGAGCTCGTGCAAACAGTCGTGGCGCGTGCCTCCGCCATGGAACGTTGAACGCGGGCTACAGGACAATGTCAGCAAGCTATCGGTCAATTTGCGCGACGTCATCCATATGACAAGCATGATGGGGTCAGTGATGAGCAGGTTCGCAACCTTGCTGAGCCCTTGAAGTCGCATCTGGACTCAATCGCCGCAGCGATGTCTCTCGAATCGGGATGGCCAATTCTTGTTGGTCGGGGTTCATGATCGTTTCTGCTGTGTCAGTGTCTTCAGCCACCATGCAATTATCTCCTACAGCCGCCTGAGGGGGGCATGCTGCTTTGGTTCTGGGAGGCATTTTGTTTCCTGCCATTGCACTTCATTTGCTTGTGCTTCGTTCAATTGTTGCTTGTTTTCTGCAATGGTTAAGGCTGTCGCTGGAGATTGTTCAACTCAGTTCAGTCGCAAGCTGTTTTAGAGCCTTGGGCCTCAATTGCTGATTTTGCATTGTCCTGCCACCACTGTTCTGAATGGCGAGTGTTTGCCTTCAATCGCTGCAGATTTGTATCTTCAATTGCCTGCGCTGTCATTCTTCTCAATTTTCAACTCCAGGTAATCCGCCATGGCGTTGTGCACCTGTGTTCTAATATCCTGTTCGTTCCGTGTGGGCGGGGTGGATTCCTCCGAAGAACAGATGTTTTTTCGGAACGAGCGATTCCGTCTTGGAGCTGCATTCTATACGGGACAATGGTTGCCCGATGACAAGTACAATATGTGCTGTAGTGGGCCGCATCGCGTTCAATTCGCGATTCGGTTCAGCCGATTGGCTTCAGAGAGTGCGTCCTTCAGGTCTCGCTCAGGATTTCGCCTCCTCGATTTCCGAGGGCCCTTGTGCTTCGTCTTCGGGTTCCTAGACTTCGTGGACTGGCGCAGGGCGGCGCGGCGTGATCGACCCACTACGTGGGAAGGCGTGTCTCTTGTCTCCTCCTCTCCCCTCTCCTCCTCATTCCCCTCCTCCGTCCTCCTCCGTCCTCCGTCCTCCCTCTTCCTCCTCCTCCTCTTCCTCCTCCTCCTCCTCCTTCCCGTCCTCCGCCTCCTCCTCCCTCCTCCACCTCTGTCCTCCATCCTCCGTCCTCCTCCGCCTCCGTCCTTCGTCCTTCGTCGTCCGTCATTTTCCTCCTCTTCCTCCTCCTAATTCCCTCCTCCAACTCCTCCTTTCTCCATCATATACGTCCACCTCCTTCTCCTCGTTCCTCCCTTGGCCCCGTCGCGCTGAGGTGGTGGTGGTGTAGAGGGGGGCCTGCCGCGCGAAGGAAGCGGGCCCCGGGGGAGGCAAGGCGCCAGGGCGGGGAGGGGGAGAGTCGGCTCGGGCGAACGGGCAGAGCTTGCAAGGGGGTGATCAGCGAATCGGCTCACTTGGGAGCGCGATGTGTCTAGATTCCGGCAAGTTCGTTTTGCGCGGCATTCCCCCCTCCGCCGCCTCTTCGAACAGCGCCGGGCTGAAAAGGCGTACAAGTGGGTCTCGACTTGCGTGAAGTCCAGATTTCCTCTCGGGCCTCGCAACTAGACTCGCGCGTTCTAAAACTTGCAACGTATCTACTCGCAAAAGACCTGGATCCGCCGCGGGGGATCTACGATAATTACCTGGAAGCAGGCATGTGCTTTTTCGGGCGCTTGCGAGTAGGCACTTTGCGAATAGTGGAACGCGCTCGGTGAGCAACGCCCCCCCCCCCTCCACCTCCATGCAAGTGACATGCCGGAGCCTAAAGACAAAACTGTCTCTGACAGATTTCTCCAAGCGCCTCCCGTCGCCGGGAGGCGCCCGTGCATCGAGGAAGGGCGCCTGGTGGCGGGGGCCCTGGGCCAGCTTCATGCAACACGTCGTTCCTCTGCCGCAGCGTGGCCCCCGAAGATATGCGCCCTGTCCCAGGGACCCGATTGTCATTCTGGCTTGTGTTTTTCCCAACCGTCCTGTGGTGTTGGGTCCTCGCTTTGAAGAGACAGCGGCCCGCGTTCCAGCGCCTCATCCTCCCGCTTCTCCCTCCTCCCATCATTGCGGCCATTTTCGGCCCCGTCGGGAGCTCCACCGAAGGCCCCAGTGGCTGCGCTCGCATGCGCCCGCCGCACCCAGTTCGGCACACCCCTCACACGTTTCGTGGCACCATGGGGAGCTCCAACGAAGGCCCCAGTGGCTCAGTTCGCACGCGCCCGCCGCACCCAGCTCGGGCCCCCCCTCACACGCTCCGTGGCCCCATAGGGAGCTCCACCGAAGGCCCTACTGGACGGGTTCGCCTGCGCCCGCCGCCGAAGGCCCCAGTGGCTGCGCTCGCACGCGCCGGCCGCACCCAGCTCGGCACACAAATCACACGTTTCGTGGCACCCATGGGGTGCTGCACCGAATGAACCAGTGGCTGCTTTCGCATGCGCCTGCCGCACCAATTTCGGCACACAACTCATGCGCTTCGAGGCCCCATAAGTTGCTCCATCGACAGCCCCAGTGGCTGCGTTCGCATGCGCCCGCCGCACCTATCAGTACGCCCCTCACACGTTTCGTGGCTCCATAGGAAGCTCCACCGATGACAAGATTCACACTTGCGTTACTTACAACTGCAGATTCTTGGGTCCTTCGCCAGGCTACTTACCTGCCTGGGGCCTGGCAAAGGCCCCCAGAGGCCGAACTTTGCTCAAAACGGCCCGTTGCGATTTTCATAGAGAGAGCCGGTGGGGATATCTCCTCCCCCCATTCGCCCGAACCGAGAAAGTCGGAGGCCAGCCCAGGGGGGAAGTGAGAGGGGGCGGGCCTCCTCAGAGGCTGGGAGATCCACCGGCAGACTTCTCAAAGAAGGCCGGGGGGGCCTCTGAGAAGCCCCGCCGCCCTCTGAGAAGGCCTCCTCCTTGCCCTCCGACCCCCCCCTTCGTCCGACCCGAGCAAGCGGGGGGGGGGGGCAGGGTGTCGGGGCGCCCGCCGCCGCGGGCGGGCGGCGGACGGCCAAGCTACTGTCTCCGCGCGCCGGCCGAGGGCACGTCCAGCGGGCTGCCCGTCGCCGCCGCCGCCGTCGCCGTCGCCGTCGTCGTCGCCGTCGTCGTCGTCGCCGTCGTCGTCGGCATCGTCGTCGCTGTCGCCGCGTCGTCGTCGTCGTCGTCGTCGTCGTCGTCGTCGTCGTCGTCGCTGTGGCCGCGGCCGCGGTCGGGGTCGTCGTCCTCGCCGTGGCCGTCGCAGCCGTGGTGGTCGTCGTCGCTGTGGTGGTGGTGTCGGTGGTGGTCGTCGTCGTTCTCGTCTTTGTGGTCGTGGTCGGGGTCGTCGTCGTCGTCGTCGTTTTCGCAGCCGAGGTCCGAGTCGTTTTCTGGGCCTGCAGGGGGGTCGCCCCTAGTCGTCGCCGTCCTCCTCCTCTTTCTCCTTCTCTTTTTCCTCCTCTTTCTCCTTCTCCAACTCCTGCTCCTGCTCGGGCTCCTCCTCCTCATCATCCCTCAATCCTCCTCCTCCTCCGCCTTCTCGTCCTTCTCCTCCTCGTCCTTTGCCTTCTCCTCATCCTTCTCCCTCACATTCGCCCCCCAAACTTGTCCAGGACAATGCTCATACCGACATCTCGAGGCGAATCCAGCCGAGGCGACGAGAGCCGCCGTGGGAGGCCAGACAAGGCGAAAGAGGTTACGGCCTCCCTTCTTCCATCCGTCCTCCTCCCTCAATCCTCCCCCGCCCGCATCGACCCTCACTGGCAGGAGAGCCCAGAATCGAATCGATAAGTCGGATCGGCGATCGCAATGAACCAGATCGGCGGAAATCGACAGCCAACTTAGGAGAAATCGAATCGGCGGACATCAGCAGGCAAGCAAGGCCTCTGTGGATGACTCTAAACTGGAATCCCACTATTGGAA
This sequence comes from Prorocentrum cordatum, assembly GCA_963575745.1. NCBI lineage: Eukaryota > Dinophyceae > Prorocentrales > Prorocentraceae > Prorocentrum > Prorocentrum cordatum. Next base: position 1,015,966 of record CAUYUJ010015360.1, read on the forward strand.
TCCGAAGTCGTCGAATCGAACTGGACTCGGAATCTCGGGGGCGTCCAAGAGGGGGGCGTCCAAGAGAGGTGTGTGTGTGTGTGTGTGCAAGTCAAGGCCGGCGGGACGTGCGCGGCCCAGGGGGGGGCAGGGACGTAATGAGATGATAAGAAGCGCCGTGACATATGGGGAGATATCATGGCCCCCACCATGATATCCCCCCTAGTCATCTTGGGCCGCCGAAGAACTCCTCCTCCTCCTCCTCCTCCTCCTCCTCCTCCTCCTCCTCCTCCTCCTTCTCTTTCTCAACCATCCTCCTCCTTCTCCTCCTCCTCCTCCTCAACCATCTCCTGCTTCTCCTCCTCAACCACCATGTCCTCCTCCTCCTCCTCCTCCTCCTCCTCCTCCTCCTCCTCAACCCCCCTCTTGGCCACCCACGAGAATCGGAATCGATCGAACCGAACCGAATCGGAGGAGTCGTAACGAGCCCACCTCGCTGGGGCCGCCGCTGGAGCGCCCCCTCGGCCGCTGGCAGGAGCCGCGCAGAGCCAAGGCGGTCAGGGCTGCGGCCGCCTGCGCGGAGGCCGCCGACGCCGCGGCTCGTCGTTGTGGGCGTCGTCGTCGCGGCCACCGTCGTCACAGCTCGTCGTCGCCGGAAGTCGTCGTCGCCGCCGTCGGCGCAGCCGTCGCAGTCGTCAGCCGTCGTCGGCCGTCGACATCGTCGCAGCCGCTGAGGTGCCGCCGCCGCCGTCATCTTCGTCGCCCGCCTCCTCGTCCTCCTCCTGCTTTCTCCTCTTGCTGCTGATGTTCATCCTCCGCCTGCTCCTGCTGCCGTTGTCCTCCTCCTCGTCGTCGTCCTCCTCCTCCTCCTCCTCGTCCTCCTCCTTTTCCTCCTTCTCCTCCTCCTCCTCTTCGTCCTCGTCGTCATCCTCGTCGCCGTCCTCCTCCTCCTCCTCCTCCTCCTCCACCTCCTCCTCCTCCTCCACCTCTCTCTGTCGTCCTCCCTTCCCTCCCCCTCCCTCTTCCCCTCTCCGTCCTCCTCTTCGCCATCCTTCTCCGACGATGCGGGCAGCGGGGTACGCGAGGAGGAAGACGGGTGGGGGCGGGAGCGACATTGACCAGCAAGGGAAGGGCGGGCAAGGAAAGAAAGGCAATCGTAATGGAGCAGAGCGATAAGACCCACCTCGGTGAAGAGGCATTCCGCTGCCCGTCAAAGGGGCGTCCCGACATCGGACACAGCACCGACCCTATACCACGAAAGTTGCGGAGTCGATCGCCTATGCGTTCGAACTGCTGCAATCTAGCCGTGGCACGCTTTCGCAACCATGCTCCGGATACATATATATATATATATATATATATATATATGTCTACACACACCTATACGATCACCCTGCGGGCGATGAGGAGGCTGGGGGGGGGGAGGGAGCCAGCAATGGGCAACAGTGGTAATTGTTGCGTTGCCGCTCGCTCTTGGGGGCCTTGGTGTCGAGTGGTTTACATCATCCTTCGCTCTTGGGCGCCTTGGCATCCTTCCCCCCCCTCCCCCGGGAACCAACGACCTGACAATCTATGTAATTCCTTTTGCAAGGGCTTGGGGGGGGCCGCTTGGGCGCGCCCTTGGACCCTCGGGGGGTCTTGGAGGCCTCTCGGGGACGCGAAAGAGGCTTCTTGGGGGGTCTTGGAGGCCTCTTGGAGACCAACGCCGCAGCGCGCGTGGAGTGTGCCGCGGCCTCCACGACACTCGCTAAACCGCTGCCTGAAGACGGCGCCCGCTGGGCGGTGAGCACCTCGGCCGACGCACCGGTGGCGTCCAAGCTTGTCATGGACTGAACCAGATCTCCAACGGTGCTGATGTGGGCGCCAGGCCAAACGTTGATCTCAATCCCGCCGTTCTCGAGCGCGGCGCTGCGCCCGGGCACAGCGGCGCCAAACCCCGGGCGCACGCGGGCGAAGTGCCCGCGCGCCCTTTGCCACGCGGCCACCGCGATCTTCCCGCCGCCAACATCCGCGAACTCTTCTTCGGCCACCATTCGGAGGTTGCCGTTCTTAGTGACTTGCTTGGAAGCGCCGATGGCAAGGAACTTGCCGCAGAAGTCGAACGCCGCCCCGTGGGTTGCACCAGTGGCAACCTCCTTGAGAAGCTCAAAGATGCCCTTGATGTCCAATGCGATCTGGAGCCCCTTAGCGGGATGCGCCAACGCTTCCGAGCTGGCGGGCGGGGCTCGAATCAGTGTGGATGGGTTGCAAAGCAAGACCACCGACTTCAACGGGCCGCCGATGAAGTCCGACTTGGCTCTGGTGTCGAAGCTCGGGGTCCGGGGCTCCCACGCGGAGTCTGCCGTGAAATTTCTAAAGGCTCGGACTGCCGCATTCCGATTCTGGAAACTGAAGGGCACCCCGCCGAGCATGCACTGCGCGGGCGCATTGGAAACCAAAACGCAACTGAACTTCTGCGCCTCCAATTTTTCGTCCCCCGCTGTGAACGTGTAATCAAGGACCTTCGGGTCGAGGGCCCTCACGTACCACTTGGCGTACTTGGCCGTCTGTGTGTTCATGCTCTTCAGCGGCTCCACATTCTTGCCGAGCATTTCGGCTGGCAAAGCCTGGCCCCTCGTAGCGAGGCTGGAGGGAGTGCGTGACCGAAGTGGGTGCGTTCGCGCCCCCCCCGCGTGCCGAGCGCAACAGAAGCCTTGAGCCGAAATCCCTGGATGGTAAGAGAGCTGAGGAGGGAGGACCCAACGTCTCACCCAATCGATCTCACAGTGGACCCCACTATCGCTTTCACAATCGATCTCACTCGATCGATCACACTATCGATATCACTCGGTCGATCTCACTATCGATCTCACTATCGATCCCACTCGATCGATATCACTATAGATTTATAGGTATCTCAAGCGATGTCGTTTTCGATATCACGATTGATCTCACCATCGATCTCAGTATCGATCTCTCTTTCGATATCACAAGCGATGTCGTTATCGGTTGTGAGATCGATGGGGCCACCGATCCCACTATCGATCTCACTCGATCGATTTCACTCGATCGATACCATTGTCGATATCACCCTGGATCTCGTAATCGATCCTACTAACGATCCCCCGATCGATATCCTTCGATCTCACAATCGATATCACTGTTCATCTCACTATCGATCTCACCATCGACCTCACGATCGATCTCACTATCGGTTTCACTGTCGATGCCACTATCGATCTCACAATCGATTTCGTCATCGGTCTCACAATCGTTTTCGCGCCAGCGGGACATCGGGACACCGTCGGGACACCGCGCGCCACCGCTTGCCGGAGGGAGAATCATTTGGTCCGGACGGGGCCCAGCCACAAGCGGGACACCGGCGGGACACAGGTGGGACACCGCGCGCCACCGCTTGCCGGAGGGAGAATCATTTGGTCCAGCCGCGCCTCAGCCACAGGAGACTTCCCTTTCGCCCGCCCACGCAGCTTCGCCTCGCCCGCACGCGCGGCACGCACGAACACGAAACCGAAACCGATTTCCCGGTGGGGGGCTCTCCGTTCCACTTCGATTTCACCTCCAACCTCCGATATAACTAAAACCGTGCTTACAGTAATGGTGCGTAGGCTTTGCTGTATAGGTCGAGGGCTCAAGCGACGGAGACTAGAGTATGATGGGCCATGGGATAGTGGCGCCACCACACACGTGCGATCTTGCCATCCACCGTGCTGGAAGCAGTGCGGACGGAGGGGGACAAGGAGAATCAGATATTAAGAAATGGGGGCAACAACAAAGCTTGCGGAGGAAGGAGGAAATGACGCACACAGGGAGGAAGGGAGAAAGTCTGGCGACGACCGTGGCCCGGTATATAAATCTCTGGATCCTGGGTGAGGTCTGGGTCGGTCAGCCTTTCGAGCATGTCGAAGAAGCTAACCTTCTTTGGAGCAATGGGAGAAGGGCGGAGGGATGCCTGGCAGAGAAGAAAGGGCATGCCAGTTTTCGAGCATATGTCGAAAATGCGATTCCCTGCATAGGGGCTGGAACTTCCATCCGATGACCCAGTCTCCGGAGGATGCAAACTCTTCGAGGAGGGACGGATTTTATGTCCAAGAACGCTTTGGAATGTTCGGCAGCACGAAACAAAGCAGCACGACCAGCGAGGAGGAGGAGGAGGAGGAGGAGGAGGAGGAGGAATAGGAGTAGGAGTAGGAATAGGAATAGGAATAAGAGGGGGAGGAGGAGGAGGAGAAGGAGGAGGAGAAGGAGGGAACATCAGCAGCTCTCTACCCAATGCGAGTACCCTCCAGAGGGGGAATTGTGGGCGAACTCGGATTTCATGGCAAAGGCGACTTTGACATCGAAGCATCGAGTCCTAGGGACCCGTTTCCCTCAGTCGGCGCAGGGCAAGTTGAGACAACGGCAAATCCGAATCGGTCCCCAGACCCCTCCCGTGGTGGGTCCGAGCGCACGCGCTTTCCGAGGCTAAGCCCAGACGTGGCGACGAGGGGGCCTCCGAAGACCAGGTACCGTTGCCTCAACTCGCCCTCCTCTCGGGCCGGGCGAAAGGGGGGGATGGCAAAAGGGGGGTTTGAGAATCAGCTCACGTAGCTGATTTTGCCGGCTCCTCCCGGCGCTGGGAGGCACCCATGTATCGAGGAATGGGCATGGCTGCGGGGTCGAAACCAGCTTCATGCAGCAGCTTTCGTACCCCCCCCCTTTCCCCATCCCCCCCTCTAATTCGGCCCGATATCCTCTGACCCAGGACCCGCTTGCGTTATGGCCAAGGCGACTGCGGCAGCGGGCTCCGCCTCAGCGCCGACCCAGCGGCGGGCGCTCCTCTGGAGGGGCGGCCACGCGGGCAGACGCCGGAGGGCAGCAGCTGCCGCCCAGAGGTCACGAACCGCTCGCCTCTGCCCCGACGCCACCGCCGAGGGCGGTGTCCTCGCCAGTGGGGGATCTCCTCCCCATCCTCTTCCCCCCCCCCCATCCTCCTCCTTCTCCTTCTCCTTCTCCTCCTCCTCCTCCTCCTCCTCCTCCATCCATCTCACCCTCCTCCTCCTCTTCCTCCGCCTCCTCCCCCTCCCCATCCTCCCTCCTCCTCCTCCTCCTCCTCCTCCTCCTCCTCCTCCTCTTCTTCCTTCTCTTCGATGTTCGAAGATAGTTGTTGCTATTCTTTAGCTGGGTGTACCTTTGTTGCCTCTGGAGGCCTCGAGGAACCGCCAGAAACCTGTTGAGACTTCCCGGGAGCTCGGGCTCTGGCGAGTCGAGAAAATCACGGGCAAGGCGGGCCCGGACGCCGCCAACCTTCGACTTGCACCGGCCCTGGGCCCGCTTTGCGTGGCCAGTCGGTGCAGGTGCAGAACCGGAGGGTTCCAACGGGGGTTTGGGGGGAGGGGGTTTTCCAGGAGGGGTCCCCTAGGGGCTTCGCACCTCCTGTTTTGACGAGGTTCCGAGGCCCCCAAGGACCTCTCCGGAAAACCCCCTCCCCGAAAACCCCCTTTGGAACCCTCCGGCAGAAGCGTCGCCCTCCGGCGGGGCCGGTTTCCGCAAGTCGTTCTGCATTGATTTCGTCCGCTTGGGCCCTGGGGAAGATTCTCGTCGCCGCTGCTGGGCTCATTCGAAATTACGGTCAAGATTGCTTCTCAGCGAGCCGCTGCTCGCGATGTCGCCGCCCCGCCGCCCTGGTCCATGCTGACTTGCCACTTTGCTCCCCCCGCTCGAAGGGTCTGCGCAATGGGGGGTCAATATTGGAAGCGGGGGTATGGGGGCCTTCCCATTCCTCTCGGGACTGGTAACACCTGCTGGCGTTAGTCCATTCGAACTGTTTTCCACCTTTCTCTTCCTTCCACATCCCTCTTCCTGAGAGCTCCAGAGCAGCAAGGCACCGATCTGGCGGGAAGTGTGGGAAGGCAGATGCGCCAACTTGTCGCCCACTGCGCCGTCGTGACCGTGACCTCCTGACAGAGGCCCGCCCCCACCGACCGATCCTCGGGGGTGCGCGAGGGGGCGTCGCCGTAGTGCGCGTCCATGGCGCGCACGACCCTCTCGAGCTCCTCGGTGGGCGGCCGGCCGAAGGCGCCGTCGCCGCCGCCGTCACCACCGCCGTCGCCGCCATCGTGGCCGTCCTGCTCGACGCCGTCGTCATCGCCAGGGTCGTGCTCGTCGCAATGGTCATCCTCGCCGTCGTCGCCGTCGCCGCCGTTATCGTCATCGTCGTCGTCGTCGTTGTCGTCGCTGTGGCTGAGGTTCTGGTCGTTGTCGTCGGCGCCGCTGTCGGTTGAGGACGCGCCCCAAATGGCTCTGGCCGCCACCGTAATGGGGCTATGCCGAGGCTGCCGTCCCGGCCCTCGTCGTCGTTGTCGCTGTGGTCGGGTGGTGGTGCTCGACGTCGGCGGCGCCGTTGTCATTGGCGTCGTCGGGAAGGCCCGAAATTCCCATCCGCTCCCCTCCCACCTCCTCTCGGGGAGGAGAAGGAAGCGTCCCGCGTATCCAGGTCGGGTTTAACCAACATCGAATCGGGAAATTTGGTCAAGGTCGGGTTCGGCTGCATCGGCACGGAGTCGAGGTCGAATCGGATCGGCTGCGCCAGGATGCAACGCCATGCAAACATCGGGCCGCATCGGATCGTCGAGGCATCGAAGTCGACGCGGATCGGGCCAGTCAGAATCGATGCCGAATCGGATCGATCTGATCGGCATGCACCCTGCCAGGTGGAAGAGGAGCAGGCGCAGAAAGAGGAAGAGCAGGAGGGGGAGGAAGACGCGCCGAGGCAGGAACCAGCCTCCCACTCCCTCCCAGGTATTCTATATGTACAGTCATGCACGCAGTACGAGTACTACTCTCTTCTTCCCTGATGCTGTCCAGTGCAAGGACACCCCAGTCGGCGGATGGAACAAGATCCAGCGCAGAGGGAAATAATGGGTGTGTATTGTAGGATGTCAGATGCGGCGCGACTGCACCAAACTTGGCCCTTCCCTCTCCGTCTGTCTCCCTCTGTCCCTATCTACTTTCCGTTGTCCCTCCTCTTCTGTCTCTCTTTCTCTCTCGATGCTCCTCTCTCCCTCACTCCGGCGTACCTATAGTGCAGCCAGTTCACATCCGTTGGGCTTTTGGCTGCTGAGAGCGCCATCTGTGGCACAACCAGTAGCAAGCTGCTGTACTTTCGGCCGCTAGAGAGCAACCCATGGCGCAACCAGTAGCAAGTCGTCGTAATTTCTGCCGCCGTATGCGCAGCCTTTGACGCAACCACTATCAGGCCGTTGTATGTTCGGCCTTCGAGTGCGCAGCCGCATGATGGGGCAACCAGTACCAAGCGTTTTTGTCGGTCGCTGAGTGCGCAACATACTTATAGTGCAGCCAATCGCTGGCAATTGTATTTTCGCCCCGTGTATGCGCAACCTACGGCTCTAACAATCGCGCCGACATCCACACGATGATATTCGTAACGGTTTCCTGTGCTGCCCAAGTGTCTTGAGCCGCGCGCGGCGGACTGGGTGATAACCAAGAGGACGGGTATGAGGATGAGAAAGAGAAGTACGATGCGGAGGAGGAGAAAAGGAACAGAGAGCAAGAGGGGGCAGGACCAGGAGGAGCAGGAGGCAGCGGTTTGATAATGTGGAGAGCGCGAGGGAGGAGCGCTTGGACGACTGGCGGCAGGAGGGCTGGCTGGAGGGTGATGGGGTAGACGGCGGACGTAGAAAGGAGTAAGCGAGGCACAAGATACAGACGGAGTGGCGGTTGACAGGTTGGACGGGAGGGGGAGGGAAGTGCGAGTCTGAATGAGCAGTGACTGGTGGGGAAGGAGGGAGGACGGGGGAGGTGCGATGAGGCAGGACGAGGCAGGAGAAGGAAACAAAGGAGGAGGACGACGGGACCGAAGCCGAGGAGGAGCAAACCGACGGGGCCCAGGCTGACTGGCCCTAACAATGTCTGAAAATCTACGCATCGTTTCTGTTCACCGTTTGGGCTGCCGCTGGGGCCCAAACTGCGAACCGTCTAATTGTAAAGAGGCTTGCCTAACGTGTGAAATCGTCTACATCGTGTTTTTGACGTAAAGTTTTTGCGTGTTGTTTTTGCGCCGTGTTTTCGCGTAGAGTGTTTGCGTATGTTTTGTTGTTCGTAGTGTTGTTGCGCAGTGATTGCGCGTAAGGTTTGGGCGTCGCGCTTCTGCGTTGTATGTTCGAGCTGTGTTTTCGTGTAAATCATTTGCGTCGCAGGAGCGCCCTGCGTCGGCACGAGGCGCGAAAACACTAGGACAAACACGCTACGAAGAACAAGAGAAGCCACGCGCAAACGCTACGGTCGCCCGCACCCCTCGAGAGCGTCGCCCGAGTCTGCAGGGGGCGCGTCGCTGGAGCGCCGCAGGAACGCGCTGCGCCGGCGCGCCACTCGAACACACGACGTAAAAGAAACACCACGCAAAGAAAAGAACGCCACGCGCAAACGCTACGGGTAGCTCGCGTCTTCCGCGAGCGGCGCCCGAGTCCGCAAGACGCGGCCCGTTGGAGCGCCGCAGGAGCGCTTGGAACGCCCTGCGTCGGCACGGCACGCGAAAACGCCACGAAAAAAAACACTGCGCAGGCAAGGGGAAATCCACACGCAAACGCTTTGGTCGCCCGCGCCCCTCGCGGGCGCCGCCCGAAGCCGCAGGGGGCGGGCCGCTGGAGGGCCGCAGGAGGTGTCTGCGTCGGCACGCCACTCGAAAACAGGATGTGGAAACGCCACGCAGACAAGGAAAGACCAAGCGCAAACGCCACGGTCGCCCGCGTCTCCCGCGAGCGTCGGTGCCGAATCCGCACGGACAAGGCCGCTGGAACGCCGCAGGAGCGCCCTGCGTCGGCACGCTGCACGGAACCACTGCAGCAGAAACACCACGCAGAGAAAGAGCAAGCCACGCGCAGACGCTACGGGTGGCTCGCGCCTCCCGCGGAGCGGCGCCCGAGTCGCCGGGAGCGGGCCGCCGGAGCGCCGCAGGAGCGCGTCGGCATCGGCGCGCTACCCGGAGACTCTGCCAAAAAACGCCACGCAGACACGCGCCAACGCCACGGTCGCATGCGTCTGTCGTCAGCGTCGCCCGAGTCCGCAGGGGGCGTGCCGCTGGAGCGCCGCTGAAGCGCCCAGCGTCGGCACGCCACCCGAAACTACTACTGTTAAAGAACAGAGGCATCTCCCAGGGCGCTCCCGCGGGAGCGCCCTGGGGCGGTTTTACGTTGTGTTTTACGTCGTGCATTTGCGTCATGGTTTACGAATGTTGTTGTGCCTAGTGTCTACTTCACGTGAAACTTTAGAAACAACGCCATTACTACTGCCAATTTACCATTGAACACATCCTCCGTTCTGGCTTGCTCTATTTTCCAGACGAACTTCCAAACGTAGTGTGGCTACGCATTCTTGCGCCCAGATAAGGGTATAATTCAGAAACGTGCGGCATGGCGGTCCTTCAAGATATGACCTATGGACGTCGTTGGGCCAAGAATAGATAGTTCTAGTCATGCGCACAGCCTTATGCTGGTCCTGCCCTGGGCGACCATTGAGCTACGCATCGATCTCGGGATCGGGCCCTGCCCGAGCTGATGCTTCGCAACTGTTTTCCAGCACCGTTGCGAACACTTCCCCTGCTCGTGCGCGTTTCCATACCATATACCCATACACTTCGGCCCTGTGGGGGACCTCGTTCGGGACGCCTGGGTCTCATCCGAGTACACAGAACACCTTTACGGACCAGAAGCTTCTCAAAGTCCCGCATCCGTGTCATGGTGCGATTCGATGCAATCGGTAGCAGAGGGTACATACTAGCAGGCCCTTTGCCAGAGTTCAAGCATCTGCTGCCCTTCCTTCGCTCCAGGCGGACAGACGTAGTCATCGTTCGGAAGAAAGGGGTATTTAGAAGCATGGCGCAGGACGGCGTTGAAACCCGCTCACTGAAAAAGCAAGGAACGGAAATGGACACCCATCCGATTATTGAAATAGGAAGGCGCCCAACAGTAAATCGGAACCCGGGAATGCCAAACCCTAGATTTCCAACGATCGATGACTGGTGTGCGCCCTGCCGCGTGCCCTCGGGGCTGCTTGATTCAGAACACTCTCCGATTATGTTCTGACCCCGCGTGGATCGGCCAACCTTCAGCGATCGGAGGCCTTTTCGCTCGCCAGACCGCTCCCTTGGCCAGTTCTGGGCCACCGGCGGCGACGTCGACACGGCGCGAACCTGCCGTGCTCATCCCGGCCCTGCGGAGTGCCGGGCTGAAAGGCACGAACTCTGGACGCTGTCGCTCGGGACGGCGGATCTTCACAAACGTGGCATCGACCCCAACACACTGGAACTGTTTCTTTCGTATGTGCTGCCTTCGATGGCACAAGACCGGGTAGAAACAAGACATGATGAACGATTGGGGCTTTGGACGGGCTCGAAGTCGAGCCATGGTTCGGG
>CAUYUJ010015360.1:1031352-1060431 GCA_963575745.1 Prorocentrum cordatum
CGCGGCGAAAGGTCGGGCGGCGCCCAGAAGCGATACACACGGGCAACGGCCTAAATTCGCGCACAAGGAGAAAAATAGGTAAAAGTGACAAGAACAAGCGGGGATGGGGAACAAACAGAAGAAGAACCTCGCTGCCGCTCACAGGAAAGCGCACACTAGGAAGGCCTTCCGGGCGAAGTGCAACACCAAAATGGTGCAATTCAAATTGGCCGACAACGCGTACACACCGAGGAGGACCGCCAGCAGGACGAACAGCGAGTCCAGAGCCGAGCTGTGGAACCACGGATGCGAGTGACAGCGGTGTCGTACGCCTCGGAAGAAACCGACCAACGCCATGCGGGCGCTGAACGGAGCAACTCCGGATCGCCAAACACCGTCGGGACGGGGGTCGGAGGTGTCGCCAAAGCGGGTGCGAGCAGCACGCGCCGCCAGGATGGCTAGATAGCTGAGCCTGAGGACCGACAGTGTTGAGCCTGCGCGGTGGAAAGGCGTATGTGCGCTAGCGCTGCTCAATTTAAGGTCCGACAGCGGAAACGATACAGTAGATGCGTACGATAAGAAATCTACCTTTAAAAAACCTAGGGCGCACTCTTCGTGTCCATCTGAAAAGGTCCTGGCGTGTCCCAAGGCTTCTGTGGGTTCCCGGGGCCATCCAAGGACAGAGAACTTCAGCGGGGCACCTGCTGAAGGCCAATTCTATATTTGGTGCCTTCTGCGCTGCCCCTCGCTCTAAGGTCAGGTCGTCAAGTTCCCCATCTCCAAAGTGCGTTTCTTGTTTTCTCTGCCCCCCTCCCCCCGCGCAGGAGAACACACCCTCTCCTCTCACGCACACACACGTATTACCATCAACATCAGCAGCACCATCACCACATCATCATCAACATCATCAACACCATCACCATCACTCACTCACTCACTCACTCATTGACTCATTCGTTCCCACTCACTTCTTCACTCAGCAGCATCACAATCATCATCGTCATCACGCACACACTTATTCACACTCACATTCATTCACGCACAAACCATCTTGCTCACCTTGACCATCACTCGATCACAGCTCACTCACCCATTCGCGCACCATCTGCATCTTCATCATCACCATCATCATCATCATCATCATCATCATCATCATCATTCATGTAGTCATTCGCTCATGCACTCACTCACCCACTCATTCGCTAGCTTGAATATGTGGGACTTCTCAGGCGGGAGGCTCGTCTGTGACTGAATTGCGAGGAAGTATCTGGCGGGGGGAGCCCTTTCGCTATGAGGCCCGCACTTCATGTTTTTAACCCGAGCGGGTTATCTTCGAACCTGTAACTGTCATCCTTTTGGGTTCTTGAGGCCTGAATATGGGGGAAGTATCCGGCTGGAGGCTCGTCTGCGAATGAATTGCGAGGAGGTCTCAGGCGGGAGCCCTCCCTCTATAGGGCCCACGCTTCGCATTTTTTATCCGAGCGGGTCGTCCCCGAACTTGTAACTGTCGTCGCTTTTGGGTTCCGGGGGCCTGAATATGGGGGAAGTAACCGGCTGGAGGCTCGTCTGTGAGTGAATTGCTAGGAAGTCTCAGGCGGGAACCCTTTCCCTAGTGGACCGAGCCTCATGTTTTTAATCCCGGCGGGTCACCCTTGAACCTGTAACTGTCGTCACTTCTGGGCTCTTGAAGCCTGGAGCCTGGATATGGGGAACTATCAGGCGGGAGGCTCGTCTGCGAGTGAACTGTGAGGAAATCTCAGGCGGGAGCCCTCTCCGTATGGGGCCCGCACTTCACGTTTTTCATCCGAGCGGGTCAGCCTCGAACTTGTAACTGTCGTCAGTTCTGGGCCCCTGAGGCCTGAATATGGGGGACGCGACATGCGGGAGGCTCGTCTGTGAATGAACTGTGAGGAAGTCTCAGGAGGGAACCCCCTCCCATGGGGCCCGCACTTCATGTTTTTAATCAGAACGGTTCGTCCTCGAACCTGTAGCTCTCGTCCCTTCTGGGCGCCTGGGACCTGAATATGGGGGAAGTATCAGGCGGGGTTGTCCCAACGGCTTGCTCCCGCGCCCCGGCGGCTCGCGCGGTTGCCACAACGGCCTGGCTCGCGGGGTTGTCCCAACGGCCGCGCGGCGCGGCCATTCGAGGATGCGCCCGCGCTGGCCGAGGCGGCGACGGCGTCGAGGAAGATCGACGCGCGCGCTCTTGCAATAGACAGGGGAGGAGGTGGTGGGGGACGAAACAAAAAGCAGGAGGGCGACTCAAGGGCAACGCGGGGAGCGGGTGAGGGCCCTGTGCCAGGGCGAGAATGATAATGACGCAGAGAAAACAATAAGGGCGCCTCATGAATCGCGAGGACGACAGTGAAGGTTACTTCCAGATTAGCCGAAAAGATTGTCACGCGGGGTCTTTCCGTCGGAATAATCATTCGGACGCCGGTGGCCCGCCTGAATGGGCGGGAGGACGGGGGCCAGCCTGCGTTCGACAGCCTGTCGGGCGCGTCAATTGGATCATCGCGCGCGCTCTGGCCATTGCCGAAGGTGGCCCGAAGGGGGGGGGGCAGTGAACTTCGGCACCCGCCCAGTGAACAACGAAGCGCGCGAGCGCGTCCGTTCGGGTTGCGGAAGGGGGTAACGCAACGCATAATCATTTCGAAAGGTTTAAGGCACAGCACGTAGCCGCAACTTAGGTGAACAAATAAGCAGCAGTGATGGATCAATCTTTAGGGATAAGGCAGCAACACATGATCACGACATAAGAGTAACGAGACAATCTAGAAACGCGACCTGGGAACAAGGAAGCACTACAGGATCGCGACTCTGTCATAAAGAACCAGCACAAAACACGACTCATCGACACGGGGACAACATAGGAACGCGACTGGGGAAAACGTAAACATGAATGATCGGAAACAAGATGTAATCGCGACGTAAGGAAATGATACAGTATACAATCGCGACTTAGGAATCAAGAGACACCATCGGATCGCGACTGAAGGATTTGGAAGCAATATTGCACCGCGACTTGACAAGAACGAAGCACGATAGAAGACAGTCTAGAATCGTCACGTAGGAATCACGAGACACAATATAATCGCGACGAGGACCCATGAGGCAGTATGGGATCGCAACGTGGGAATCAGGAGACTGTACAGAAACGTCGCTCGAGAATAAGGCAACATGATAGGACTGCCACTTAGGAACAAGGAAACAGCATGGAGTCAAGACTGGGGAATAACGACGCAGTCTCGAGTCGCAAATAAATGAATACGACAACAGCATACGATCGCGATTTAGCAAGAGGCAACAGCATATAATCTCCGCCTAAGCAGAAGGAGTCACTGTATAATCGCGATGTTGTGGAAATGCACCAATAACGACTCCCGACCTGGGAATGAGGAACCAAGATAATATCGCCGCACAGGATTCGGGACGCAATGTGGAATCGCCGCCTAGGAGCGAGGCCACCATAGAGAATCGAGACTGAGGAAGAAAGAGACAACATACTTGTCGCTTTCAACCGCTGTTCGAAAGACAACGGCCACTGTACACGTCGTTCATGTCAAATCGTGCTCATTTCTAACTGTGCTCGTTTCTAATTGTTCCTGGCCCCCTAGTGGCCAGGAAAAGGCCCAGGATGGAACAATTAGAAATGAAAGCATCTTGGCCCCCCAAAAAATCAAAGAACTTTCGAATCATTAGAGATGAACCGTGTGTACAGGTGCCCGCTTCCCGCAATGCGGCAGCGCGCCGAGGGGGGAGGTGCGAGGCAGCAGGCCTTCTCAAAAGGCGGCGGGGATCTCAGACGCCGTCCGCACTTCTGAGAAGCCCTCTGTGGCGTCGGAGAAGGCTCGGGCGGCTTCTGAGAGGCCGGAGTGCCTTCTCAGCCGTCTGGGAAGGCCCGCTGCTTCTGCCTTCCCCCCTGAGCGGTCCGCTGAGTAATGAGGCTTGACTTGCGGACGGAGCCTTTGTCCCAGGCTGGGTTGGAACCTTCAGCTGGGAACCACCGCCTGCTCTTCCTCCTCCTCCTCCTACTCCTGCTCCAACGTTTCCTCCTCCTTCCTCTCATCTTCTTCCCGACCCCACGCTCCCTCCCCCCTCTCCATCTCTTGGGCGAGCAGGACGGCGGAGGAGAGAAAGGCGGGGGGGATTGCTAGAGCCAGGCCATGACCCTGCAAAACCAGCCGAGCATTCACGACATGGGGACGCCCTGATCGCCGCGCTCTTCCTGGGCCCCTGGCAGCCGATCCAGAGGCCGAAGGGGTTCCTTCGGGTGCGCCCCCAGGAGCTTGAAGATCTCGTTCATGTAGAGCGCCGAGGGGTAGCTGGTGGGATGGTAGCCGTCTTCTCTGAAGAGATGCGGGGAATTCTTCTCGATCAGGCCTTTAACGATTGCGTGGTAATCGATCACATCGTATTTCCCATATTCGCCAGCCCCCCCTGCGGCGGACACGGGGCTTCTCGTCCGCTTCCCCGCCCCCTGATCCGCTCCCCTCACCTGGTCCCGTCCATTCGCCTGTGTCGCCCCTCTCCCTTGATATTTCTCCCATACTATGGGACTCCAAACAGCAGGCCAGCCCACCGCCCAACCGACCAACCTTTCACCAACCAGCCAGCCAATCAACCAGTCCACCAGCCAGGCAACGCCAACTATCTAATTGACCAACCAGCCAGCCCACCTGTCTACAAATTAGCCAGCCAGCCTCGCAGCCGACCAGCCAACAATCAACCAGCCAGCCAACCAATCAGAAAGGTGAGACGGCGGCCGAGGCCGAAGCCCGTCGGATAATTGTCCCCCGTCTGTTCTGCGAGTGATGCACTCGTACAAGCTCTCAATCTCTTCGCTCGAACACTTTGGATTCTGCTCTAAAACCGTCGGTGCCGTACGGAACGCTACACGACTCGTCGGGAACGCCGCGGCCACCTCGTCCAACATGTTGGGCAGATCGTGATCACACCATTGCTGTATCCGCTCCTGCGAAGCGGCCCTCCCAGCAAGTGCTCTCCACCCAGCCAGATCCCACAGCGAACTGTCCACCACCACTAGGTCGGGATCTTGATGCAACATGTGTCGCGCGGTTCCGTTCGCGTACTTATCCAATATACGCCACCGTGCCGAGAGGCACGAGTTGGAACGTCCTCAGACCCCTTGAGCTCTCCGTCCTCAGTCCAGAGGGCTGAATAGTTGGCCGACCCCACAAATTTACGGATTCGCCGGGGCGTCTCGCGTGCTGGCGCGTGTTCTCGCTAGGCGTTTCCGGATGCAAAACAGCCTCAAGACGGGCCAAGAGCCAAGAGCGCCTCAAGAAACCTCCGAGCCAGTCAAGGATGCTCCCGAGACGGCCCACGAGTGCTCGAAGACGGCCCCGTACGGCCCCAAGACGCCTCAAGATGGCTCCAGAAGGACTCCCAAGAAGGCCCCCGAGAGGCCAACATCGCTGATCTTCCTCGATGGCGTTTGAAAGATGTTATCGTTCTCGCCTCTTCGGGCTTTCGACACTCCAAGACGGCCCAAGAGGCCCCCAATACCGCCCCAAGACTGCCCAAGAGGCTCCCAAGAGGGCCCCAGACGGCCTAAGAGGGCCCCAAGACGGCCCAACAGGCCCCCAAGACGGCGCAAGAGGCCTCCAAGACGCCCAAAATGGCCTCCAAGACGGCGCCAGACGGGCCAGGAGGCCACCAAGACGGCCCGAGATGGCTCCAAGATGGCCCAAGACGGCCCAGGAGGCCCCCAAGAATCTCCAAGACGGCCCAAGAAGCCTCCAAGAGGGCACCCAAGAAGTCCCGAAGAGGCCAAACTCATTTCTGTTCCGCACGTGTTTGACGGATGTTGGCATTTGCCTCCTCTTTCGCGGTTTCCGACGGCCCGAGGCCCCAAAGATCGCACCAAGAAGCCTCCAAGATGGTCCCAGAACGGCACAAGAGGCCCCCAAGACGGCCCCAAGAGGGGCAGGGATGCCCTGAGACGGCCAAAGAGGCCCCCGAGAAGCCCCAGAAGGCACCCAAGAGGCCCAAGGAGGCCCCCAAGATGCCTCCAAGAGGCTCCCAGGAAGCTCCCAGGAGGCCCCAAGAGTGCCCCCAGAGGCTCCCAAGATGCAAGCTCTTGCCACAACGCTCGGCCACATGGGCGATTCCAAAGGCCAAGGGGCGGCGGTGATTCGTCGTAGGCGTCTTCGATCTGCCGCCCCTGTGGCTTGCCAAGGGGTGCACGACGTGTGGACGTCTTGGATTTTGGGTTATTTTAATACTCCCAACGGGGCGTCGGGCAGGGCAACCCGCTGGCCACCCGGAGAGCCGCAGAAACCGCAACAAAAAGCAACCCAACTCCGTTGGCTCTATCGCTTCCAAGACGGCCACGGTGGCCCAAGATGGCCTCCAAGATGCCTCCACGACGGCGAAGATGGGCCCAAGATAGCCCCAAGAAGGCCTCTAAGACGATACCCAGATGCCTCCAAGAACGCCGAGATGGAGGCTCCTAGGACGGCCCAAGAGGCCAAAATCATTGATTCCCCATTGGTTTTAAAGTATTTCGGCAATTGCTTGTGCTCGGCTTTCCGACGGCCGAAGACATCCCAAGAGGCCCAACTGTTGCCCCAAGATCGCCCAGCCCCAGGACGGCCCAAGAGGCTCGCAAGACGGCCCCCAAGGGGCCCCAAGACAGCCCAAAAGGCCTCCAAGACGCCGAAGAGGGCCTCCACGACGCCCCAAGAGGGCCCCAAGACGGCCCAGAGAGGCTCCCAAGGCGGCTTCCGGCGGCGCCAGTCGGGCCGTGAACGCCGTCAGATGGCCAAAGAGGCCTCCAAGAGGCCCCCAGGAAGATCCCAGGAGGCCCCAAGGGTGACCCAAGAAGCTCCCACGAGGTCTCCTCATCCTCCTTTTCCCTCCTTCTCCTCATTCGTCTCTTCCTCCCCCACGTGCTCCCCGAAGGTCTTCCACAACCGTTGGCGGAACGCATGGTGCAATAGCGTGGCCGAACTTTGCCCAAACGCTCGGCCACATAAGTGTATCCAGTACCCTAAAGGGCAGGAGGCGGCGGTGATTCGCCGTAAGCGTCTTCAATCCGTCGCCCCCCTTTGGCTTGCCACAAAGGTTCAGGGCGTGCCAACTGTTTGGCAAATTCTGTTCTTTTTGAACAGATTCCCCAAAGCCTTCCGCTTAATGCGCCGGCACGGAATAAAGACCCGCAAACTTCCTAGGTCGTCGGTCTTCCCGCTGCCGACGGCCCCACGATTGCCTCCAAGACGGCAAACATGGTCTCCAAGACGGCTGCGATGGCCCCAAAAGAAATTAATACGGCCCCAATCTGTCTGCAAGATGGGCCGAGATGCCCCTAAGATGGCATCAAGATCGCCTACGACGGCCCACGAGGCTTCCAAGACGGCCCAAGAGGCCTCCAAGAAGGCCTCCAAGACGGCCCGAAGAGGACAACATCATCAATTTCCAACCGGTTTTTCAGGACTTGGGCGTTTGCATCGTTTCGGCTTTCCAACGGCCTAAGACAGCCCCAGGGGTCACCAAGACAGCCCCAAGAGCGCCCAAGAGGCCTCTGATATGGCCCCCTGACAGCCCAAGAGGCCCCCGAAACTACCCCAAGAGGGCCTCAAGACGGCCAAGGCGACCTCCAAGACGCCCAAGATGGCCTCCAAGACTGCCCTCAAGCGCCCCACGAGCCCCAGGCCGGCCCAGAGAGGCCCCTTAGACGGCTCCCAAAAGGCCTCCTCCTCCTCCTCCTCCTCCTCCTCTTTCCTTCCTCTCCTCCTCTTCTTCTTTCTCCCCCCCGTGTTCTGCGAAGGGTTTCCACAAAGGCTGGGGGAAACCATAGTCCGATAGCTTGGCCGAGCTCTGGCCGCAACATTCGGCCACACAGACGCTTCCAAAAGGCAGGGGCGGCGGTGATTTGCCGTAGGCGTCTTCGATATCCTTTGTCGAAAGCGCATCGTTCCAGCCCGAATGGAACGGAGGCTTGAGATCCCCGTTGTATCCTACGCCAGGATGGAACATGAAACCTATCTTGACATTGAGGTCGTCGTCACTGCACCATTGCCCTTGCAGGCATTGTAGGAAATTTTCCTGAGTGATGCCCCGTGGTGTACAGAAATCTATGACGGCATCGCGGTCCAGCGAGCAGCCAAATACCAGAGCCGCACGATGACGCTTTCTTATAACATGCATGGCATTAGCGGGAGCACACAATGCAAGAACAATTACGCGGACTACGTGATGCATCGCGGTATAGGCACGGTAACAGAACGACGCCCTGGTGAGCTCTCTAACGCGAGCCACACTTGGCCTAGGATTCTTTGAGCCGAACGGCTATGCACAGATGCGGGGAAATAAGAGAAGGCAGGAGAAGCAATGCAAGTTCACTGGCGACTGGCGACTCCCGAGTCTCCGAGACGGATCCCACGAGCTGCTCCGTATCATGATGGCCTCCTTTTTTGGCTCACTGCTGGAAGTCGTGTCTTGAGGCCACTACTTACTTTACTCTTCCATCTCCTCTTCCCCCTGGTGAGAAAGGGGGATGGCAAGGGCGAGTGGAAGAGGAGGCAAGCACCAGAACCTGAGAACAGCGAGGCCGAACGCGAACGCGGGCGGGCGGGCAGGGGGCCGGGCAACCTGTAGGCCTTTAGCCGCGAAGAGGGCCGAGAGATTGACCTCGCCAGCCTAGCGACTCTCCAGGGCGCACCCACGGGCTGTGGCGGCCGCGGAATGGCGCTGACGGCGACGACGACGGCGCTGGCGTTGGCGGCCGCGGCAGCCGCGTTGTGCGACAGTGGTGATTGCGGCGGCGATGGCGGCGCTGGCGGCCCACGGCAGCGACGTCGGCCGCGGCGGCCGCGGCGACAACTGCGGGCGCCCGCCGGGGTCGGCCGCGGGCGCTCCGCGTCGTCCCACAGGCCGTCGCCGCCGGGGAGCTCGATCTGGAGCGCTGCGCGGAGGGCCTCGCTGGCGCCGCCACCGAAGCGCGGCCGCCGCCGGTCGTCGTCGTCGTCGTCGCCGTCGTCGTCGTCGTCGTCGCCGTCGTCGCCGTCGTCGTCGTCGTCGTCGTCGTCGTCGTCGTCGTCGTCGTCGTCGTCGCGGTCGTCGTTGTCGTCGTCGTCGTCGTTGTTGTCGTCGTCGTCGTCGTCGACGTCGTCGTCTTTGTCCGTCTCTGTCGTCCATCGTCTGTCGTCCGATTGACATTGGCTCACAATAAATCCCTCGACCCCTCCTGGGGTCCATCTCGGTTAGGGTTAATTTTCCGAGCTGCGTGCAGCCGGGGCGACGACAGCCTCTGGAGCCGTCCGAAAACCTCCGAAACGAAGACCTTACCGCAGCCGTCGTCGCCGTCCCAAACCCCCGACGCAGGGAATTTTTCGCAACGTGGACCCTCCGAGGTACCGCCCCCTTTCCCAGGCCCCGCTTTCCATCTCGAGTCCTTTCGTTGACAGCCTCGGAGCCCGGCCAGGGGCCCCATGGAGGCCGGAAACTGCCAAATAATGAAACGAAAAATGGCATAAACCGAAAAACTTGGAGGTCCGCGCGGATTTCTTGGATCCGCGCTGGACCCCCCTCCCTGGCGCGCGGAGCGCGCCAGGGGCGGCGCCGGAGGCGCCGCCAGGGCAGTCCAGCGCCGATCCGAGAAGTCTGCGCGAACCTCCGAGTTTTTATGTTTATGTCATTGTTCGTTCCCCTACAAAAGCATTTCGCCGTGATTCTGGGGTAGCCGTCGTTGTCGTCGTCGCCGTCGCCGCCGCCGCCGCCACCCCCGTCGGCGTCGTCGGCGTCGTCGTCGACGTCGCCGCCGTCGCCGTCGTCGGCGGCGGCGGTGGCCTCGGCGGCAGTGGCGGCGGCGCCGTCTCGGCTGCACGTCAGAGTGCCTCTAGGGAAAATGCGCGGCCTGCCGACCGCCGATTCCGATGCGACAGCAGCGGCCTGCGTTCTTGTGTTCGACCCCCCCCCCCCGCGCACCCCGAGAAAAGCACGCACCAGAGGTCACTCCTGCAACGAGTCACTGGTACGTGTGGCCGAGGCCAGAGGAGCAAAAAACAACCGCAAGCGGACTTCTTGGATCGGCGCTGGACCCCCCCTCCCTGGCGCGCGGAGCGCGCCACGGGCGGCGCCGGAGGTGCCGACACGGGGTCCAGCGCAAATCCAAGAAATCCGCGTGGAACTATGACTGTTTATGGTTATACTGTTCTTTCATCACGTGGATTCCCAGAAAAGGTCTGGACCCTTCCCCTGGGACCCACTGTTAAGCCTGGGTCGTTTTTCCATTGTCCAGGGGTCCCGCGAGGGCCCCCCAGAGATGAAAAATAGCACAACGCCGAGCGGAACTCCAAACCTTTATGTTTATGCCGCTTCTTCTTCTTCTTCTTCTTCTTCTTCTTCGTCTTCGTCTTTTTCTTCGTCAAGAGCCGTCGTCGGCGCCGCCACCGCCGTCGGCGTCGCTGGCGCCGTCTTCGCCCTCGGCGCCTCGCTGGGGCCGCTGGCCTCGGCGGGCGCCCAGCCGGGCGCGGCAGCCGCGGGCGGCGCCTCGGCGGGCGCTGCGGCCACGCCTGTGGGGCGTCGGGGCGGGGGGACAAACGCTGGGGCCGCTGGGGGTCGTAGAGCGGTGCGGTGACAAGTCGTGCGCGAGGGGCAGCGAACGTGTTCACATCCACGCCCTCGTGGTCCGCATTCTGGGGCGCGATCCCGTGGACACGCGGGCGCACGGGTACGTTCCGCGCGGGGGCATCCGCGAAAAAACGCCCCGCATCCAGTCGTGACCTAGGGCCCAGCATGCGAGGCCCCGGATACGGATATGATTCTCCTCTCCTCCTCCTCCTCCTCCTCCTCCTCCGCCTCCTCCTCCTCCTCCTCCTCCCTCCTCCTCCTCCTCCTCCTCCTCCTCCTCCTCCTCCTCCTCCTCCTCCGCCTCCTCCTCCTCCTCCTCCTCCTCCTCCTCCTCCTCCTCCTCCTCCTCCTCCTCCTCCTCCTCCTCCTCCTCCTCCTCCTCCTCCTCCTCCTCCTCCTCCTCCTCCTCTCCTCCTCCTCCTCCTCCTCCTCCTCCCTCCTCCTCCTCCTCCTCCTCCTCCTCCTCCTCCTCCTCCTCCTCCTCCTCCTCCTCCTCCTCCTCCTCCTCCTCCTCCTCCTCCTCCTCCTCCTCCTCCTCCTCCTCCTCCTCCTCCTCTCCTCCTCTCCCTGCTCCCTGCTCCCTGCTCCCTGCTCCCTGCCCCTCCTCCCTCCTCCCTCCTCCCTCCTCCCTCCTCCCCCCTCCCCCCTCCCCCTCCCCCTCCCCCTCCCCCCTCCCCCCTCCCCCTTCCTCCTCCTCCTCTCCTCCTCCTCCTCCTCCTCCTCCTCCTCCTCCTCCTCCTCCTCCTCCTCCTCCTCCTCCTCCTCCTCCTCCTCCTCCCTCCTCCTCCTCCTCCTCCCTCCTCCCTGCCCCCTCCTCCCTCCTCCCTCCTCCCTCCTCCCTCCTCCCTCCTCCCTCCGCCCTCCCTTCCCGCACCCCTCCATTGGGGTGCCAGGGCGGTGTGGTGGGAGGCCGTGCGGGGACCTCGACATCCCCAAATCGGGGGTGGACCTCACCCCGTGTAGCACAGGAGCCTTCACTGAAAAAATAGGCCCGGGACCAGACCTGGCGGTCGCAGGCCCAGAAAAGTCGCGGCCGCAACATCGCCCCGGGGGCCAGAACACATGCAATTCGCGAATCAACTTGGTAGGATTGCATAACGTGTATCCGATCCCCATCCCCGCCAGCGTGGGCTGGGCCCCACTGGCCGATTTACCCCCCTAGATAGGGGATACAGGCCGTATCCTTCGGGTTCCGAGGGGTGTGTCCCTAACTTGGAGGGTGGGGGTCTCGAAGGGGATGGGGATGGGGATGTGGATCGGTTAAACGATACCAGAGGATGGGTGGGGGTTCTGCCAACCTCCTACAAAAGACCCCACCACACCTTCCGCAACACATGCAGGTGAAGAAAGCATGACTAGGTCTGTGCCACCTTTGGACTCCGGAGGCCCTCACTGGACCCTGGGACCAGCCGACTCGAGATGGGAAGCTGGTCCTGGAGGGTGTCGAGACCTCCAGGGGGTCCGCGTTGTCAAAAAGTGTGTCGTCGGGCGTCTGGGCAGGGAGGGGTCTGAGATGGAGCTGGTCTCTGCTCGGGATATCCCAAGGCGTTCTCACCTGCGCGGCTGGGCCCGCGTCGAGATTCTGGCCCGCGCGCGCCCCCAAGAGAAGACCCGGAGGGTGGACTGCGAAGTCTGGGGCCCAGTCCCCCAACGCCACGAGCCACACCACAGCGATCTGCTCTTCTGAGGTCGTCGCCCCTTGAGAGCCCGCTTCGGGCCCTGCCCAGGACCTGTTCGCGAGACTGGGTCTCAGGAAAATTGTGCCGATAGTCGATGGCCTTCGTGAGACCGTTGATTTCAAATAAAACGCCTACCTCGAAGATATATCGAGGAGGATCCAAACCCAAACCCTAGTTTCAAATTTCGCGGCGGTCGACCCGGGCCGGGAATGCAAGTCGTTCCGAAACATACTAACATCGGGGGCGCGGGGGGTGGCGGGGCTTCTTTGGTTGATTTTATTCGATGGGCGTTTTGCGCCGAAAACGCCAGGGTCTCAAGGCGACCACTTGTGGTGGCCAACTGATCATCCACCTCGCCCCGCGGAGGACGAGCCAGAGGCGGCCTTCCACTTCGCCACGCGGCCACACATGAAGGACGGCCACCACTCCCGCCTCCTCGTTCTTCCCTCCTCTCTCCTCCTTCCCTCCTGTCCTCCCCAAGGAGGAGAAGGAGGAGGAGAAGAAACGCCCATAGCAGAGACGGGGGTCAGAGTTAGCGCCTCAGATCGCCGCGGGCGGGGCCGCTCAGAAACTGCTGCGTAGTGTGCGAAGTAATGCTGGGGAGACCGCCGCTGCGCCAACCGCCGCCGCCGCCGCCGCCGTGCCGCCGCCGGGGCTCTAAGGTGACGGGCGGCTCGCGCTGGGCTGTGCAGACTCGCCGGTGCTGCCGGGCCGCCTGCACAGGTCACCGACCCTGGTGGCTGCGCTTCCCTGGGGCCGCCCCGCTGGGGAAGCGGGGGCACCTGGACGCGCTGGGCGCGGCGCGGGCCAGGGCCTGGGCCACCTCCGGGAGCGGCTGGACCGCGCCATGCCGCGGAGCAGGTTGTACGTGTGAAGCAGCGTGGCGAGCCGCGCCGCCGTGCTGGGAAGCCCGTTATCGCCCTGCGGCTCGTCGTGGCAGTCTGCTGTTGCGCCGAGTCCGAGGCGTTGCAGGGGGCACGCGTGGGCGATGGAACGCGTGGCCACGCACGCACTCCACCAGGCCCTTCGGCACTCCAGGAAGTGCGACAGCTGGTAGCGCCGTCTTCGCAAGGTGGGGATGTCCCACATGCATGCTGTAAGGAGTGGGCCGCGCGCCTGCGAGGGCGGCGCGGATGGCCGCCCAGCAGGTGCCCAGGGCAGCATCTGCCAGTTGGGCTCTGAGGTGTAGCCGCCTCTGGCGCAGGTTTGGTGGGATCGCCAGGTCAGGCCACCAGATTGTGTGTAGGGGGGCTTAGGGTTCACATGTGGTCACCGAATTGAGGCGTCGACGGATCGTGCCGTGGAAGCCCACCGGGAAGAGTGCCTGAGCGGCGGCTGCCCCGTGCATGCGCTGTAGGCGGGGCTTGCGCGCAGCGGCCGCGGCCCCGCGAAGCTCGGGGAGCGCTGCTGAGTTGGCCCCTTGCAAGGCCGGCCGTTGGCGCCGCTGCATACGCTCGCTGGGGGCATTGACTGTGGCGGTGTCGAAGGCCATGAGGCATTGCAACATGGACTCCGCCTGTTCGTATAGCGACGCGGCCCATCGGTCCGATGCGCGATGCGACAACGGCGGTTAGGAGGAACTCTATCGCGCGCTCCCGCCACGCATCTGCAAAGACCCTCCAGCCCGCGAGTGTGACGTTGGCTGCGCGCCATGCGGCGCGGCCCAAACAGCAATTTGCATCGCGGCGAGGGCGGGGCTGGGCGCCCGCGTGCCCATGCTAATCAAGTCGGCAAGCGCGAAGGACTTTGGTGGGGCCTTCAGGATGCGGCACATCGCGTCGAGCTTACCCCAGAGGAGGGCCTCCGGCAGGGGCAGCAACTGTACCAGGTACGCAAGGACAGAGACGGTAGAGCCGTTGTCTAGCTTAATTGACACGTACGTCGTCACAGGCGCGCTCTTCAGCACCGCCGAGGTACTCGACCCTCGAAGCGACGTCGAAATCCGGCCAACTCGGGGCCAATGCTCTGAGTACCGATCGAAAGGCATGGAGCGCGGCGGGCAAGTCCGCAGAAGCCAACCACAGCGGCACCAGCGCACAATCCCGAGGCTGTAGTCTCAGGCAGACAAGGCGGGCCGTGGCGCAGAAAT
This sequence comes from Prorocentrum cordatum, assembly GCA_963575745.1. Lineage (NCBI taxonomy): Eukaryota > Dinophyceae > Prorocentrales > Prorocentraceae > Prorocentrum > Prorocentrum cordatum. Next base: position 1,045,696 of record CAUYUJ010015360.1, read on the forward strand.
CGAGCTCCGTGAGGCTGAGGAGGGAGACGTCCCAGAATGCTGCCCCGACATCGTCAGCGCATACGCCGAAGTCGGCATCTCGACAAGTACCGAGTAAGGGCTCGTCACGCGGTGGGCGGCTGGCCAGGGATCGCGAGGGGAGCGCCAGCACACTGGCGAGAGCCTCTACGAACGGCGCCGTGGCCAGAGCCCACAGGATGCCTGAGAGAGGGCAGCCCCGTGCAACACTGGTGAGCACTAAGCACATGTAGAAGGACTGCGACCGGATACGCGTCCGACAATGTTGCCCATCGTAGGGCGCCCTGATCAGGGTGATGCAAGAGTCCGGGATGCCGAATTGGCATGGCACCGCAAAACGCCCCCCCCCCCCCCCCAGGCAAGGGCGTGGGAAGACCGCCGAGAGGTGCACGCGTTCTACAAGAAGTTCCTGCCCTTGACGAAGCCGCGCTGCGGACTCGGCACGCTTTTCTCCGCGACCAGCGAGAGGCGCCGGTTGGCAGACGCTGCCAAAACCTTCGCGCTAGAGTTCTTGAGGGCTAATGGGCGGTCTTGCCTGGATCCCGCGCCACCTGCACGGCCGTCGGGGCGTCGCCACCTTCCGGCAGTATGAATTGAAGCCGAGAGGCGTTCAAGCCTTCAGGCGGCGCGAAATTGAGGTCGCGAGGCGTTCAGGCCTTCAGGCGGCTGGGCTACCATGGCTGCGCGCAGGCACGGGGCGTTGCCTGGAGCTCCCGCCCACGCTGCGCGTAGCGCCGGCCTCGAAGGAGGCGAAACAACTGGCAGCGCTGGCGCGGAACTCACCGGGACGCTGGGAGTGCGTCCGTCCTCGCGCCAGTGTGCTCGGACAGCCGCGCGGAGGACGAACAAGCGCGCGTCGGGGCACGATGCGCGCGCGCGCGCTCACATCTGGCTCCTGGGTCAGGGCATTGCGCGTGGTGCAGGCAACCGCTCTGATGTTGACCTGAATCATCTTCCTCGCCTCAAGTGGTCGTCGACTGGCATCCTGGAGGCAACTATCGCCTTCGCAAGCGTGGAGGCGAAGAGGGCCCCCTGCGTGTCGAAGCTGTCGTAAAGCGAGACTGCGCAGCAGTGCTCGAATGCTTTCTGCTGCGCTGTGCCTGGCGGACAACGCCAGGTCATCGCTATGACCCACGGCCCTGGCCGGACCAGTGGGCTGCTGCACCTCTACACATACTTGGCAAGCGTCGATTCACAGAACAGAACACCACGACGACGACGACGACGGCGGCGACGGAGACGAAAAAGACGACGACGACGGACAACAAAAAAAACGACGACGACGACGACGACGACGACGACGTTAAGTAGCCTTGGGCCAGCGGCGGGAACCAACAACGCTGGCAACTACGGTGGGCGGCGAACGAATAACTTGCTCTCGAGAATCCACGAACAGGGCAAACACGACCGCGTCGAACCCGGTGGCGAAGCGCAAGAAACAAAGGTGCCAAACCCCCAAGGCGCCGGGGCCCGCTCAGGCAACGACAGAGTGCCGCCCAACTACATTCAAGCGTGCGTACCCCCATGCTGTCTTAGAGCGGTGGGAAGGAGGACTGGGCAGCAGTGTTCAAATTGTCTCTGTAACGCTATCGCTCGTGAGCAACTCGAAGTCATCGCGATAGCCCACGGCCCTGATTGGGCCGACGGGCTGCTGTGCCTTTTTGTTCGCACACCTGCGGCAATATTCGGCATCGCATGTCACCCCGGCACAGGATGCGCGCTCAAACATTGAAGAAACTACACCGAGCCTGGGGCCTTGGTGTTTTCTTTAGCCAGGGCCAAGTCAAGTGCTTGCGGGTACGGCTGGGCGAAGGTGGAACATCGCACGCCCTCAGCGCGCACGCCCTTGAGATGAATGCGGGCGCGGCTTGCGCAGGAAAGCCCCCCCCACAGCGACCGCAACAACGCTCACCTAAACGAGCGACCACGTCGGGGTGGAGATGAGCGCCAGAACAACAACGAGTCCGCGCCCCCAAACGGACTTCGAAGTGACAGAAATCTGCAACGAACTCCAATATTCAAGGTGCCTGAGACGCGCAGCAAGCCGAGATCATTCTCACAACTACACGCACACTGTGACTGCCTACCTGTAGCTTGCCCCAGTCTCACTCCGACACCTGATCTCGAATAAAACCCCATGGCCGGCCGACGCTCCGGATCGCCGCCGCGCGGGCTTTGGCGATAAAGAACGACGAGCACGGTGGAGTCAGCATGACTCCCTGGCGCCCGCCTTCTCCGATGTCCGAGAGACGGCGAAGCGCGCAAGGAACGGCGAGGGCGCCGCGGCCCTTTTCTCGCAGCTTTGCCTTGAAACCGCGCCAGCACATGAAGCGACGCCGCCCAAGCGTGCGAAGGCGTCTGCCAAAATGCGCGTCGATCATTATTCGTCGGTCTCCGCGAAAGGCAACGGGGCGAAGGCTCGCCGCCCGCGCTCGGAGTCGCACTGGTGGATGGCGAGGGGGCGCTCGCGATTCCCGGCCGCGACCAGCGCGGCGCGTTCGTAGCTGCGCGCCCCTGCCGCTCTGCCACTGCCCGCGCTTCTGAAATTCGGCCAACGCGCGAAGGCCGCGGGCTGCATCGATGCTCTGCCCGATCGCCGGGGCTGGTAGGGCGCCGGGCGCGGCGCCCCCGCGAGCCGAGCTGCCCGACGAAACGTTGCCAGTAGCTCCGAGTAGTCGCTGGCCCCCGGCAGCAGCTCGCAGCGCATCCGGCGGGCGAGCTCCCCCGGGCGCACCTGCACTGCCCGCTTGGCCGACGCCCCCGCCGTCGGCGGGGCGCGCCCAGCCCAGCGCCCCGAATGGGCTGCAACTGCCCCGGCCTCAGACACGCGGGCAGCATTGGGAGAACAGGCGCCCCGATGTCTTGCTTCGTCTTAAGTCTGCCTAGGGCGCGGGGCCCGCGCAGGCGACCAGCGCCCTGGCCCCGCTGGGAGTTGGCGGCCAGAAGCTGCGACAGAGTCCGCGCCCGCCTTGCTGGGCCCTGGGCCGCGGCCGTGGGCTAGGCTGCGCAGAGAACGCGCGCGCCCCCGAAGGCGGCCGCCCCGCGGCGGTCGCTTGCTCGAGCCAGCGCGGCCCGGGCGCCTCGCCAGCGGCGACCCTGGGGTGCAGCAGGCGCAAAAAAATAAGCTTGGTTATGTAAGCGCATAATATGCGCTCATGTCTTGACATGAGCGCATAAGATACGCTCACGGTTTCACGTGAGCGCGCGATGGCTGTCTGCAGTTCAAAAACACACGTGCGTTGCTCACGGGCGAGAGCGCGGATCGCGATTGCAACTTTCGTGGTTTACGTGGTTCTCGACCAAGCGACGGGAACTCCCGTCTAAACAGCATGCCGTGTTGATGTCAGGCAAGTGAGGCCAAACGGCCGCGCTAGGGCCGACGGGCCACCGTTCCGCTACCAGGCGGATGATATGTTCGAGCCAAAATGGCATCAAAGAAGAGGACGAGTGAAGAGGAGGAGTGAGGAGGAGGATGGGGAGGAGGAGGAGGAGGAGGAGGAGGAGGAGGAGGAGGAGGAGGAGGTCCCTTACTGGGGCCCAACACGCAGGCCTGGGGCGAGCGCTACCCGCGCGTCAACGCGGGGAGCGGGCAGAGGCAGGCCGCGGGTCACACAGATATCTCCAAGAAGGCTGCTCCTAGGTGTCACGACCAGCCAAGCTCTCACTCCGATGCAACGTGTTGGCACATGTTCCTGCTCCCACTTTCGCCCTGCCAGTAGTAGCAAGCACTAGTAAGGATAGGATGTTACTACCGCCCCCAGGTCTAGTAACATGTGTGTTTGTGTGAGACCCGCGTGCAAACACAACGGTTCGGATGTTACCACCGCCCCCCAGTTCTAGTAACATATGTGCTTGTGTGAGACCCGCGTGCCAACAGAACGGTTAGGATGTTACTACCGCCCCCCATTTCCACTAACATATGTGTTTGTATGGAACCCGCGTGCCAACACAACGGTTAGGATGCTACTACTGGCCCCATGTCTAGTAACAAATGTGCTTGTGTGAGACCCGCGTGCAAACACAGCGGTTAGGATGTCACTACCGCCCCCATTTCCACTAACAGATGTGCTTGTGTGAGACCCGCGTGCCAACACACCTGTTAGGATGTCACTACCGCCCCCATTGCTAGTATCATGTGTGCTTGTGTGAGACCCGCGTGCCAACACAACGGTTAGGATGTTACTACCGCCCCCATTTCCACTAACATATGTGTTTGTGTGAGACCCGCGTGCCAGCACAACGGTTAGGATGTCACTACCGCCCCCATTTCTAGTAACAGATGTGCTTGTGTGAGACCCGCGTGCCAACACAACGATTAGGATGTCGTTACCCCCCATTTTCTAATAACATATGTGCTTGTGTGAGACCCGCGTGCCAACACAACTGTTACGATGTTACTACCGCCCCTATGTCTAGTAACATATGTGCTTGTATGGGACCCGCGTGCCAACACAACGGTTAGGATGTTATTACCGCCCCCATGTCTAGTAACAAATGTGTTTGTGTGAGACCCGCGTGCCAACACAACGGTTAGGATGTTACTACCGCCCCAATGTCCATTAACATATGTGCTTGTGTGAGACCCGCGTGCCAGCACAACGGTTAGGATGCCACTACCGCCCCCATTTCTAGTAACAGATGTGCTGGTGTGAAACCAGCGATTGTTGTTGTTGTTGTTGCTGTTGTTGTTGTTGGTGTTGTTGTTGTTGCTGTTGTTGTTGCTGTTGTTGTTGTTGTTGTTGCTGTTGTTGTTGCTGTTGTTGGTGTTGTTGTTGGTGTTGCTGTTGTTGTTGTTGTTGGTGTTGTTGTTGTTGTTGTTGTTGTTGGTGTTGTTGTTGTTGTTGCTGTTGTTGTTGTTGTTGTTGTTGTTGTTGTTGTTGTTGTTGTTGTTTTGCTTGCTGCTGTTAGGGATCGGCGGATCGGCTCCAGCCACCGTTGGGGGAGTTCTCCCGCTAGGTGGTCGGCGGATCGGCGAAAGCCAGCGGTGGGGGGCGGGTATACTGCAGGCCTGCAGGGGGCGGCGGCGAATGGCAACTGCCTTTGGAATAACGGGGGGTGGCGTGAATGGCGAATGCCTGTAGAATACGGGGGGCGGCCGAATGGCGGCAGCTTTTGGAATATCTGGCAACAACACATGATGTGGCTACACATTGTGAGGAGAAAGCCTCTTGCAGGAGCACAACGTGGAACGACATATTGTGAGGAAGTCTCCAGGGAGAGCTCGAACGCTGAGAAATCCTGATTGGATGTCGAACCTACGGAGACGGGCTTCTGCTTTGGGCTCGGGGGTCCATCGAGCTTCACTCTTTGGCTCTTTGCAGTATTTGCGTTGCCTTTCTCGTTTCACAGCGGCCTCCTCCTCCTCCTCCTCCTCCTCCTCCTCACTCCTCCTCCTCCCTCTCCCCGTCCTCACTCCTCTCTTCACTCCTCCTCCTCCTCCTCACTCCTGCTCCTCCTCACTCCTCCTCTTCCTCCTCCTCACGCCTCCTCTTCCTCCTGGTCTTCACTCCTAGAAGCTGTATCTCAAGGGTTACCACTGGGAGGAGCCCAAAAGCAAACGTTGATTGCGTTGTAAGTTGTTGTGTTGTTTATGTTGTGTGGTTTGTCAAGGGCGAATCTGCAACGTCCATGCCAGCAAACTTAGATGGAGCTTGGTGAAACAACGAGCTTGCCCAGCGCGCGGGCACCAGTGCATTCAAACTGACAGCAACCACACTATGGCCGTGGTGTGTTTCACGTCTACCTTGATTCGTGTACGCGTGTGTATGTATATATGTATATGTATATATATATATGTATATATGATTGTATGTGTCTGAGCACATGAAATGTGTTTGCTACCAGCCTCACCCGCACATCGATTGCACTGCGGAAGCATTCAAGAAACACACGAGGCCTAGCTGCGCAAATCCTGCCACGACGGTCGAGCAGCTCGGCTGCCTGGCCCAAATGTGTCAGCGAATTCTCCTAAGACACGGCTGCCCCAGACACTTATGTGTGCTGTGTTAGCGACTTTCGCGAGCCATCTGTTCATCCCCTCCTCCGCCCAACAACCCCACTGACACGGGGTGCCAAATTCATCGATGAGGTGACCCATGTGGATGAGCTGGTGCCGCTTGGGCTTCCTATCTGTCAAACCCAACGCGTCGCATCCACGACAATACGTTTTGATTGCGGTCGTAAACTCAGAGATCTCTGGAGCCCCAAACCTGCCGAATTTGTGGGCCCGAATCAACTTCAATATTGCCCACAACGCCTGGCCTGTTGAAAGGAGTGCGTCGTACTCGGGAAGACGCTGGCAGAAATCTGGAACGAGCTCGAACAGCGTGAACTCTAAAACGTAATTCGCCTCGCCACCATGCAACCCTACGTCGTCGCCGACGCGGGAACTAAACATTCCTACCGTCAGATCTTGAACGCACGTGATCTCTCTGTTTGCGGATCGTTGCCGAGCATACCATTCAAACAGCCTCGATTTTATGTTACGGATGAACTCTTGCTTCTGGCTCAGCTGCGTTGTCGCTTGGCTCTGAAACACGTTGGCGCTAAGCATGCCGTGCCAACAACGATTGATCCAGAATTGAAGCTCCCCCAGGGAAAGGCCGTGGAGCCAATCGGGCATGAGAATTTCTGAGGCGATCCCCGTGATTGCTGAAAACAGCGGGCTTCTATGCCTGACAGCGGTCTCCGCGCTGGGCCTCCAAAACATCACATCGAACGGTCTCGGTTTGGTATCAAACCAAGCCAAGCACGGCAAGTGAGGAGACGGTTCTAAGCGATCTCCTTTGAACAATCCCAACGGTCCGTAGTCAGCAATGAGTGCTCTGCCGTGGCTGCCGTCTTTCCTCCGATCGAATTTCAGCCGTGCCCGCAACTGGATGTAATCTTCATCGGTGACGGTGACCTTGTGTTCGCACTCGGTAGCTGCCATATCGTACGCGTTCAAATCTTTCAACAACCAAGGGGCAGAGATCGGGCTGAGACCCGCGAAGCGACCTCGATCATCGATTGCGCTGAAACACCTGGGGCACCCATGTTCATGGTGGCCGACCCCAGGCAAACCAAGAGAACTGCTAATTTCCACCAGGTCGCATTTGAGAAAAAGAACGGCGATCCTGAAGTTCAGAGGCTGGCCAGCGAAAGCTTGTCGATCCGTATCTGACGGAAGCCAATCGTTGTTGTCATGGCGTTCGCTCGGCCGCAACCCGATGGCCGCGTGATGGAGACTCCACGATATAACGTGCTGTGCACTGTACAAGGAGCACCACCCTTTGCAACCGCACGAACACAAATCCCCCTTCCTGAGGACGGCTATGCAATGGGTCACGTTCGTGACGATGTTTGTTAAGTACACAGCTATAGCACCGTCGGCGCGGGAAAAAGGCACCCCGTCGACATAAAGAGAGCATGGTATACAATGCACGCCTTCAGGAGCGTGTTGTACAACAGGGTGTGAAGCGTACCGTTTCGGTAGATCAGCGAGCATGTCTTCTAGTTTTTGAATCATGTCGACGTTGTCTTGTAGTTCTTTTTCTATAGCATCCAGCGGAAGGTTTATTGGCCCCCAATCAAGACTGTGACTGGCTTCCCCCCGAAGGTGACAAGGAACCTCGGCTTGGTAAAATGTATTCGCTGTCTGCTTTGAAAGGGATACGGCGTCGAAGTGCCTAGAGAAGCCAGTGGACCTAGGGCCCCTTGCCAAACTAGCTACTATGCCTGAAACACCCGCCTTGCAAGCCCACCACGCTAAGCAACATGCTTGCTTTGAGCTCAGATATCGAGCTCGCTTCAAATATATGATGTAATGCCCTAGCTCATCGGAAGCATATTCCCGTGAAATACGTTCCGAAGGAAAGTTTGGCTCGTCATCCTCATTGTCCCAAGGATCGAGCCATTTATCATCATTCCATACCTGCTGAACTCTTTTGGGCATGGTGTGCTTGCCGAAGGATTGCGGACAGCTTGAGTTAAAATGATTACTCGCCCCTCTTTTCTTCACTCCCTTCCCCTCCCCACCCTTCCTCACCCCCCCTCTTGACGGGGGCGGTGTCGGACCTGATCTATTTTGGGGCAACTCGGGGCCATCAGGGTGATCTGGAGTGCTTCCGCATGAGGACACGCAACACACATACACCACACACTCACAACACACACAACACACACCACACACAACACACACACACACACACAACACACACGCGCACATACAACCCATACACACGATAGGGCCCCAAGAGGCCCCAAACACGGTCCATGCGGGGCCCTGGGTGCACTGATTCCGACCCATTTTTTACGCCTATAGTCCTCGTAAAAAAAACGCGTCGAGGTCAACGCTCCCAGGGCCCCTCGTGGACCGTTTTTGTTGCCTCTTGGAGCTCTCTTGAAGCCTTTTGGGGCCCTCGCGCACGATCACACACACACACGCACGCGCACGCGAGCACCCCCTGGGTGGACTTGGAACAGAAACAAGATCAGACACGGGATTAGGAGGAGAGCTAAGTTGTTTCGCTCGTCGAATCAACTCGGCCAAACAGAAGTCACCCTGCTGGCTCTCACAGGAAACGCGTTCAAACCCTTGCGACTGCCAGGCGGCGCACCAGAGCAAACGGCTGGACGTGAGAGACGTGGCGCAAGAGACCATTGAGAAGGACTCGAGTGCTTTGAGGATCTTTTGGAGGCCACATGGGGCAATTACTCTGACCTTATCAGCGTTGCCATGAACGTGCGAGTGCAAGCAAATATTCGTAGGCAAGTTTAACTATCAACTTAACTATATTGCACAATGATGCTATCATAGGTCTTGGACTGCATAATACGCGACGTGCACACAAGCGCATTTTCCAATATGAGTTTTAAGGAGTTTTAAAGAGTTTTCAATCGCACCGCCGAGTTTTAAAGAGTTTTAAAACAGCAGTTTTCCTCGATACATGTGCTGTAAACTTGAGTTTTAATGAGTTTTAATGGGACCGATTTTTAACGAGTTTGAAAGAGTTTTAAACGCAGTTTTCGCCGAACAAACCTGGAATCCACGGTGCGTGTTTGGCAGGCGCGTGTTTCGAAGGCGTGATGTTGGTATGGTGTACGTGTGCATGCAATGAAGTGGGGAATTGGGGCCGCGTCTCTCTGTCCAGCTTGAAACGCCGTTCGAACACACATCGTACTTGCAAGTAGCCTGACAGCGCACCCAGAAGCATCACACTGATGATTACTAGTCATAAAACAAAGACAAACATTATAGAAATGATTAAAGAGTGAAGGCATAAACGAAATCATATCTCAACTATAAAAAGTAGAGAGAAAGAAAAAACAATAAAAATTGCAAACTTTCACGAACAGTTTTTTTGATTAAATAACATAGTACCAAAAGAAGGGAATTCGAAGGAAAATGAGACCCTGCTAAAGCTCTATTCCCAAGCAGTCGGCGTGCATGATGCTGCGCGCTGGCACAAGCACTAATGTGTTGAGGGCGGGGGGGGGGGGGCTGAATAAGGTAGAGAATGAGTAGGATGAATGATCTCCAAGCAAGGGCGTCCAAGGATGAGTGGTTCAAGGGAGGCGGAGGAAGGAGTAGGGGAAAGAATGAGAGGACGGGGATGGACGAGTTGGAAAAGTATGATAAGGAAAGCTCGACACCAGCACGCCTCACTTGCGAACTGCATGCATCCTCTTGAGGTTCCCGGCCTCTGTCTGGAGCGTCTCGAAGAGCTTGCGAATGGTGTCCGTCCTCGCGAGCTCGGTGGCGATGTAGTCGGTCTTGAAGCGGGACACAGCGTAGCTCGGGAAGTTGTCCTCGATCATCCACGCTGACCAGAACGTGGGCTTGGTCTTCGCTGCGTCGAACTCGCCCCTGGCCTTCCTCAGCCCCCTCAGGGCAGGCTCGTTGTTGGCGTACTCCCAGGCTGGAGAGCTCGCGATGACGCTGGCCAGCTCGGTGCAATCGGCGCAAGCCTCGGCGGCCTCCTTCTTCAGTGGCTTGAGCTTCGCCAACTTGGTGGTGAGCTCCTTTCGGAGCTTCTTGTCTTCGGGGCTCAGCTTCTTCTGCTTGCTGGTCGCGTCGCTGTCACCGTCAACCGAAGGCTCGTGCCCAGCTGGCAGTGGTGATAGGCCTGACCCCCCTGCCGAACCAGTCGGCTCGCTGGGCACCGCGGGCCCCACTGGCACTTCGGAGTACCCCCAGACCTCCTTGTCGTTCATCTCGGCCGACTCCTCGATCACCAAGAACTCGCGGTACTTCTTCTGCGGGTGCTTGCGAATCCACGGCCTGCCGTGCAAGGTCGAGCCTTGCGAGTGCTTGGTCAAGCAGTCGGTGGCAACGTTGGTTGCGATGTCGAAGGCGATCTGGTCTTTTCCTTCCTCCTTCCATATCATCCCGAACGTCTTGTATTTACCTTTGACCTGCCCGATCAGCTCCTGCGCGTGTGTGTGTGTGGATCCGCGCCTTCATCATCTTGTTGGCCTCGCACTTCGCCCACTTGTTGCGGAAGTCTCTTTGTGCCTTGTATGGTCGACCCACTTTCTTGTGCGCGTCAGCCAATGACTTGTCCTCTTTCTTGGCCGTCTCCCAAAGCTGCGCAATCTTGGCGGTCATATCTGTTGTCGCAACACCCGCTTTGACAGCGTCGATCAAGCACTGCTCTTTGTCACATGGTGGCGGCGCATTTGGATCATCAGTGGCGCCGCTCGGGACATCGATGTTGTCGCCAAATGCTCTCTGGATGTGGGCTGCGATCTCTCGGTTGATCTTGTGCTCTGCGGCCTGCTGGTCCCACCCGAGCCTGAACTTCTGCAGGTTGTCAGTCAACTCGCTGGCGTGATCAGGCGCACTGTCGACTCGGGAGGCTCTGGCAGCTCTGGACTTCGATTTGACAATCTTCGTCATCACTGAACGCTTGGATTTCGCCATCGCTGGTGGCGCCAACAAGCGTGTAGCAGCTCTGGCGTGCTCCAGGGCGGCCCCCAGTGCTTGAGCCCAAATGGCTACGCGTGGCTTTCTGGCCGTATCGTTTGAGCGTTTGACGAGGCCGACCTCTTGAAGTGGCCCCGATCCCCCCACGCGATTACCTTCGCGCCTTCACGCCTCCTCTACGCTGACTGGCACCCGAGCGATTACCTTCGCGCCTGCTCGACGCTGACTGGCCCCGATCCCTCCGCGCGATTACCTTCACGCCTTCACGACTCCTCGGCGCTGACTGGCCCCCGAGCGATTACCTTCGCGCCTGCCCGACGCTGACTGGCCCCGATCCCCGCAACGTCTGGCAAGACATCCACTTGTCTCCATCCCTCGGGTGCCGCGCATAGAATAGGTCGGGGAGGAGGAGGAGGCGGAGGGGGAGGATGAGGAGGAGGAGGGGCCCGAACAACTCACCTCCCCCACATCCCGAGGAGGTGGAGGAGGACACTTGTAACTCGTACCTCGATCACCAGCGGAGGCGCGATTTGTCGTAAACAAGCTCGCGAGACGTCTGGGTTGCTAGGACCGCCCGTCATCCTCTTCCTCCTCCGCCTCCTCCTCCGCCCTCATACCTCCTCCTCCTCGGGACATGTGGAGGGGTGGAGTGGAGGTTCGGACGGGCCCCTCCTCCTCCTCCTCCTCCCCTCCTTCCTCCTCCACCTTATATCTCTAATTACCCTCGCTGCCGCTTCCGCCTCCTCGGCCTCCTCCCCCCTCTCCATCCGTACCTTTCCGCCTCCTCCTCCTCATCCCCCTCGCCATTCCTCCCTCCATTCCTCCTCGTCTTCTCCTCAATCCTCGCCCGCCCATCCAGCCTCCTACCCATTTTACTCCTCCTCAACCCTTTCCCCCCCTCAACCGTCTTCCCCCGTTCCGTTGTGCGGCGTCTCACGGAACTGGTGGGTTTTGTAGCCACCCTGATATCTCGTTCTGATCATTTTACTAGCTCCTGGGGCCCCTGACCCAGCTCGAGGAGCCCCTCACGTTTTGAACAGATGCAGTGCTATGCACTACCGTCCCGCCTCGGCAGCGGCCCCAGCCTATGAGAAGAAGTCGGCCGTGTCGTTGTCTACGAGCTCGTCGCCGTCGCTGCTGACGATCTCCTGCACGTCGCCGTGCTTGTCGTCGTTGCTCTCGGGCTTGTCGCCTTTGCCGTTCTCGTCGTCGCTCTCGGGCTTGTCGCCTTTGCCGTTCTTGTCGTTGCTCTCGGGCTTGTCGCCTTTGTCGTTCTTGTCGCCGTTGTCGTTCTTGTCGTTCTTGGTGTTGCTCTCGGGCTTGTCGGCTTTGTCGAAGGCCACCGTCTTCGACTTCTTGAACCTGGAGCCCTTCGCCTTCTTGCGCTTCCTCTTGGGGACGCCCTTCAGGTCGGGTTCGACTGGGGGCGCGACCTCCTCCTGGACAGCGCCAGCCGCAGCTGAGCCACTCGTGCCCTTGGGCTTCTTGGCCTTCTTGATCGTCTTCTTCTTCTTATTCTTCTTCTTTTTCTTGTTACCGATGGGCGTGGTTGCGACTCCGAGCTCCACAGTTGCGCTTGCACCCGTGGTGATGGCCCTCTTGTCAGTGGACTGCTGATTGTCGGCCCCGTCAGCTACCTTGGTCTTCTTAGGTGGCGGCGTCGTCGCGAGCTCAGTCCCATTAGGTTTGCCATCCTTCTCGAAGTACTTGTTTTTGACATCCTGCAGCAGGGCGTAACGCTCCTTCCTGCTGTCGCCGATCTTGCCCTCCGCGATCACTTTGACTGCATCTGTCATCGCCGCAATGGCAGCCTCGCTCGAATCGAACTCCTTCGTCATCAGCTGCAGGATCTGCCCCTTGCCGTCCTTGGTGCGGTCCGTGGAGCGGAACGCCAGGAGCATCACGCCATCGACCGTCTTGGTCTTCTTGGTCTTCATGATGGTGTACTTCACCCCGCTGCCGTCGGTGCACGTGAAGAGATCGCCAGATCCCTTCGTCGACCTCTCCAGCAACTGTTTCGTCTTGAACTCATTGACGGTGACGTCATCCACTTGCCAGAAGCCCCCGTCTGGCCAGGTCGCCCACAAGAGGTCGTCTGGCCTGCTGTACCCATCCCTGACGTAGACCTGAGCCCACTCCTTCAGGGCTGCGTGATATCTTTGAGTGTCTTCTGCTTCCCCCTCCATCCTCCACCTCTTCCTCCTACCCTACCCCCACCCTCGATCCAGGGCTGAACCTGACAACGGGGCGGGGTGGGGTGCGGAGGAGGTGGAGGCAGGAGGGGGGGCAGACGCACACACAGTAAGAGTTCACGCAACCCTGCAGCTCCTTCTTGTTAGGCTTGCCGTCGGCGCGGATCCGCCATGCCATCTCCTGGTTGACGTCGTAGCCGTACCAATAGACAGGGGGATCGGGCACCTTGTCAAAGCCGTCGCCCTCGTCCTTGCCCAAGTCCTCCTTAGACGGCACCTCGTCGCAGCCGTCGCCCTCGTCCTCGCTCCACTCCTCCTCGGACGGCACCTTGTCACAGCCGTCGCCCTCGTCTTCACTCTCGTCGTTCGTGCCCTTGGACATCTTCTCGTCGCCCGAGTCCGTGCCCTTGGACATCTTCTCGTCGCCCGAGTTCGGGGCGTCGATGCCGCCGCAGCCCTGGAGGAAGGAGCCCATGGCCCCTGGCTTGTCCTCAGGCGGATCCCCGTCGACATCGCTGCGTCGCGCGCCAAGGCGCCCATCGGGATTAGACTCGATCTCGCAGTACAAAGCTTGCTGTAGCCATGCGCTCTCGTTACGCTCGGCCCTGGCGACGCGCTTGCACATGGCAAGGAAGCGCTGAGAGCAAGTTGCGATCCACTTGGCGTCGTGCTTGCCTGGCAAGTTCTTCTCCCACGACGCGCGAACGTCCGCTAACAACAACTTCATGCACTCCGCTGTTTTCTTTGATTGGAAGAATAGATTATCCTGGAGCCCGTTCATCGTGAGGATCAGGCTCCGATGGTAACGGATCTGCGTCTGGGATACACCGGATGAAGGGTAGCACAACCACGAGGCCGAAGTGCAATATGGAGCCATGGCATCGGCCATTTCCCTGGCGGTGCCCTGAAATCCTGCAGTCGGCGGCATTCTGCCGACGAAAAGATCTCGCTGGAGATCCGACTCACCACGAGTCTGAGCCAGAACGGCTGCGGGGGGGAGAAGGAGGAGGAGGAGGAGGAGGAGGAGGAGGAGGAGGAGGACGAGTTCCAGGATGAGCCCTGGAGACCATGTTACGTGAGGGGGTCCGTCCCCCTCCCGCGTTTTTCCAGAATGTGGGGGCAAGTTTTTTCAAGGGGGTTCGTGGCACTAGTGCGCGCCCTCGGAAGAGTGTCCGTTCGCCAGAAACCATCATTGCTGAATTAGACAGGCGCTTCAAGTATATTGGGATCTGCTCCGACACACCCAACGAACAAGGAACGTAATCCCGCCACGCCCGCCGATGCAGGGTGCCCCAGCCTGCCACGCCCCTAGTCCCTATCGCAAACGAGGTGCCCAATCTTACCGCCCGCTCCCGCAGAAGGGGGCATTGGCTTGTGAGCTGAATCCTCCGCCCCCCTCACGCGGGGTGCTTGAGCACGCCGTGCCTTTCATAGTTCCCTAATCCACAGCACCCGCGCGGCGCTTCAGGCATGCGATCAGTCCGCTGATCCCACAAAGAGGGAACATCGAAGGCTTGCCAAACCGCTGATTGTATATGTGCGTTTAGACTTCCCCACAATGAACTCTACTACTACTACTACTACTACTACTACTACTACTACTACTACTACTACTACTAC
>CAUYUJ010015361.1:0-35000 GCA_963575745.1 Prorocentrum cordatum
GAGGTGGAGGAGGAGGAGGAGGAGGAGGAGGAGGAGGAGGAGGACTATAGGAGGAGGAGGAGGAGGAGGAAGAGGAGGAGGAGGAGGAGGAGGAGGAGGAGGAGGAGAAGGAGAGGGAGAGGGAGAGGGAGAGGAGAGGAGAGGAGAGGAGAGGAGAGGAGAGGAGAGGGGAGGAGGAGACGCGCGGCACCGTCTCTTCAAAACGAGGACCCAACACCACAGGATGGTTTGGAACAAATACTTCGTCCAACATCCGCCTATAGGGGGACACGCCCGACCTAACCCTCGTTGCTCCAAGATGGAGCGAGAAGCTGGGGGTGCCTTGGGCCAGGGACTTCCTTAGCACCCCGCGACCCTGTGCTGTCCACCCCTCGCGCCTCCGCCGACCGTGCCCGCAGTTCGGCTCGCGGCCCCGCTCCAAGATGGAGCGAGAAGCTGGGGGTGCCTTGGGCCAGGGACTTCCTTAGCACCCCGCGACCCTGTGCTGTCCACCCCTCGCGCCTCCGCCGACCGTGCCCGCAGTTCGGCTCGCGGCCCCGCTCGCAGGGCGCGGCAAGCCGCTTTGGCCGAGCGGACAGAGTCCGAGCTTTTTGAGCCACGTTTTTCCCTACCTAGGCTCTGCCTAGAAGGGTTCTTACCCTGTATGCTTAAAGGGCCGGGCAGTGCTCCCCGCCCCGGGCGGTTCCCCCAGGACCCGCCCCGCGGTTCCCCCAGTCCCCTGGGAGCTTTAGCTTTAGCTTTAGTTTAGCTTTAGCTTAGCTTTAGCTTAGCTTTAGCTTAGCTTTAGCTTAGCTGTAGCTTAACTTTAGCTTAGCTTCAGCTTAGCTTTAGCTTAGCTTTAGCTTAGCTTTAGCTTAGCTTCAGCTTAAACGTATCTTAGCGTTAGCTTAGCTTTAGCTTAGCTTTAGCTTAGCTTTAGCTTAGCTTTAGCTTAGCTTCAGCTTATATTTAGCTTAGCTTTAGCTTAGCTGTAGCTTTAGCGTAGCTTTAGCTCAGCTTCAGCTGAGCTTCAGCTTAGCTTTAGCTTAGCTTTAGCTTAGCTTTAGCTTAACTTTAGCTTAGCTTTAGCTTAGCTTTAGCTTAACTGTAGCTTAGCTGTAGCTTAGCTTTAGCTTAGCTTTAGCTTAGCTTTATCTTAGCTGTAGCTTAGCTTTAGCTTAGCTTTACTGTTATACTACTAATGCTGCTTTCCTAGGGGCTCCAACTCCTAGGTAGTGTCGCACTGGGATCATTGTTGTTGTTGAACATTATTAATTCTAAAGAATAATTATTGTTGGGCCCCCTGGTGCACGCCCCCCCCCCCGCGCCTAGGCCGCAGCCACATTTTCATCATTTTCGTGAGGAAGCCTCAGGTAAAACGATGTGATCCAGATCCGGTTGTTTTGTTGTAATCCGTTTTCCCTTGCAAAAAACACTATAAAATGACATTTCTTGTTCTAATATCATCAAATTTCAAGAATCCCTTGCAAAAAATAAGGTAAAGTGGACATTCGCGCGCGCAAGACGAAATCCTTCCAAAAGCTTAGTGTTCGCAACGATTTTAACATAAAAACATCAAAAAAAACCAATGGTTTTTCAACAAAAAATTGTCAAAATCTCATCCCGCGCGCTCTTGCGGATTCGTAGGAAACCCAACACTTTTTAAACATTTCTGTCAAACGGGCTTTTGCGAGCAACTTTTTCGAACTTCTGCGACAACGGTTGCGCACCTGCCAGGGCCATCATCCCTGTCAAATAATACCATGCGGGACACATTCGTTTTTTTCTTCGCGCGCGCACGCCGAAATCTCCAAAAACCATTGGGCTTCTTAAGAATTTTAGCACCGCGCATCATAAAATCACACGAATCGCACCGTAGGTCCTCGAAAAACACCTGCACGACTTTTCAAAATTTCTACCCGCGCGCGCTGTCCTAACAACTTCTGTGGGTGTGTACTCCACGCCAGTGTAGTAGCCACGGTCGTCCGCAGGCCACGAAGTGAAGTGTCCGAACGTCATAGGGCGGGAAGCTGGGTGTGGGTGGTGGCGAAGAGTCGTGTGGATATTTGGTAGAGCTTGCACTGCCCCCCCACAAAGTGGGGGTATTGGCTGGCGTCGCATGAAAACCCTGGCACTGGTGAGAACACTGAGCGTTCGGGTAAAGTGATTGTTGTTGTTGTTGTTGTTGTTGTTGTTTGCGGTAGTCTTGCAGCTTGTCGGCATATCTCGGGGCGCTGGGTACACAGCAGTCAGCACATGCGTCTGCACATGCACATGCGATTGTGGTTCTGGGCGGGTTGCGGATCTTGTGGCAGTAGCCAGAGTTTCAATCTGAGACAACAGAGTCTTGGGGCTCCTAATTCGGACCGCCTTGAGAATTTAAATATCATCCACTCCGATCGATGGCCGGAGGCTGTTAGCAAGGCCGAGCTTCTCACACGTGGTCCTTCGTAGCTCATTTAATTTCGAACTCGCTTAGCGACTGGTCTCGCTCACTCACTCACTCACTCACGCACTCACTCACTAACTCACTCACTCCTCCTCGAAGGCTCCTCCTCTCCTTCCTCCTCCTCCTCCTCCTCCTCCTCCTGCTTCTCGAGGGCTCCTCCTCCTCCTCCTTCTCCTCTTTCTCCTCCTCCTCTTCCTCCTCCTCATCCTCCTCCTTGAGGGCTCCTCCTCCTTCTCCTCGAGGGCTGCTCGCTGCTCCTCTGCTCACGTGGGCTGCTCCTCCGAGTCCGTCGCCGCCGTCGCCGCCGCCGCCGCCGTCGTCGTCGTCGTCGCCGCCGCCGCCGCCGCCGTCGCCGCCGCCGCCGTCGTCGTCGTCGTCGTCGTCGTCGTTGTCGTCGTCGTCGCTGTTTCGTGGTCTTCGTCGTCTTCGTCTTCGCTCTCTCGTTAGCTTGAGTTTCTGAAGGTGTACTTGTGTGGCGGGCCTGCCGAAGGATTTTGCCCCTCTCGGTGGCGTCAGCATCCTCAGGATGCAGGCGCCCTTCAGATTTATGCTCCAGAGCTGTGTTTACATATGCATGTGATCGCCCCAGTGACAGGGTCCGCGGGGTAGCTACAGTAGTTGTTGGCCGCTAGCCGTGCCCCGCGGAGGGGTGTGTGGCGCTTACGTGGCGAATGTTTCTCTACGGTTTTGTTTCGAGCGTCACATTCTGCAGCACGACTCGTGCCGCAGTATGCCTGTCCCCCTGTTTTTTTATTTAAGTTTTCTCTCGCCGCTTGAATCTTGAGAAGTGGAGTGGTGTTTCTGCATTCTTCATGCGAATCGCTGATTTTTCCCCACATCCTAAGGATGGGGTTCTTGGTATTCCCTATGGGGTTCTTGATATTTTCTGACCGCGCTGGACCTCTCACTTCCCTCCTCCCTCTCTGCACTAGACAATGATGATGATTGTGGTGATAATATGATATGAGGATAACGGTGATGGTACATGATGATGATGCTGATGCTGATGCTGCTGCTGCTGATGATGACGATGATGATGATGATGATGCTGATGATGATGATGATGATGATGATGATGGTGATGATGACGATGATGATGATGGTGATGATGCTGAGGATGTTGATGCTGATGATGATGCTGATGCTGATGCTGATGCTGATGCTGATGATGCTGCTGCTGCTGCTGATGATGATGATGATGATGATGATGATGATGATGATGATGATGATGATGATGATGATGATGATGATGATGATGATGATGATGATGATGATGATGATGATGATGATGCTGATTCTTATTATTATGACGATGACGGTGACGATGCGCAGATGATGAGGATGTCTCGAGCAGTTTGCTGGTTTTAGCACTACTAAGGGGGGGCGCCAGGGGGTACTGCACGGCCTCCGTTCGCGCCTAGATTGTGGGGATGTCTCAGGCGGTTCGCCTGTTTTATGCTCAACATCTTTCGTTTTCGGAGCATCTGTTGAGGATGTCTCTTGCGAGGCGCCTCCTAATGGGGGGGGGGCGCCAGGGGTATTGCACGGCCTCCGTTCGCGCCCAGATTGCGGGGATGTCTCAGGCGGTTGGCCTGTTTGCAGGCTCAACGTCCTTCGTTTTCGGAGCAGATTTCGAGGATGTCTCGTGCGAGGCGCTGGTTGTCGCACTCCAAGTGGCCGAGATCGCGAGGCTGTCTCGAGCCGTTTGCCTGTTTTGGTAGCCAGACTCGTGTGCGTTCAGAGCAGATTCTGAGGGGGGGGGGGGTGCGCCAGGGGTGTTACACAGTCTCCGTTCGCGCCCAGATGGCGGGGATGCCTCGAGCGGTTTGCGTGTTTCCTGACCCAGCATCCTCCACTTTCGGAGCAGATTTGGAGGATGTCTCGTGCGAGGCGCTGGTTTTCGCACCCCAGGGGGCGCAGATTGCGAGGATGCCTCGAGCGGTGTGCTTGCTTTGGTGACCAGACTCGTCGAGTGCAGGCGCTGGCATTCGCACCCCAGTGGGCTTAGATTGCGAGGATGCCTCGAGCGGTTTGCCTGTTTTGACTGCCAGAATCGGGCGCGGATCCTCCCCAGGAAGCCCACCCAAGGAGGCCTCAGGTGACCCCAGGAAGCCACAGGAGGCCCAGGAGGCTTCAGGAGGCATCGGGAAGCCCCAAGAGGCTCCAGGATGTTCCAAAGGACTCCATGAGCCCGCAGGAAGCTTCAAGAGTTTCGATGAGCCCCCAGGACGCCCCAGGATGTTCCAGGAAGCCCCAGGAAGCCCCAGAATGCCACAGGAGTCCCCCCCCGATAAGCTCCAGGAAGCCACAGGAAGTTCCAGGAGGCCCAGGAGGTCCCAGGAGACAGGAATCGCCAGGAGGCGCCAGAAGGCCCCAGGAGGCCCCAGGAGGTCCCACGGGGCCCTAGGAGGCCCCAGGAGCGGCTCCAATCCTATGTGCTTTACTTATGTCCTTATACTTATAGATCAGGCCAGGATGCCTCAGGAGGCTCAGTCACCAGGAAGCGCCAGGAAGGCCCAAGGAAGCCCCAATGGGCCTCAGGAAGCACCAGGAGGTTCAAGGAGGAGCAGTCCCCAAGATGCCCCAGGAGGCCCCAGGAGTCCCCAAGAGGCCCCAGGAGGCTCCAGGAAGCCGCAGGAGGCCCCAGGAGTTCCAAGAGGCTCAAGGAAGACCCAGGAAGACCCAGGACGCCCCAGGAAGCCCCAAGAGGTCCCAGGAGGCCTCAGGAGCCCCAGGAAACTTGAGGACGCCCCAGGAATCCCCAAGAGACCCCAGGATGATTTAGTCACGCTCATTCATGCTCAGGCCACTGACGTGCAGACACTCCCACCCTAGGCTTAGCCATGCGCAGGCTCACGCGCATAGACTCACTCGTACTACTGGGGCTCATACACACTCAAAGTCATTCACAGTTAGACTCTCTCCCAGGCCGTCAATGTCCAAGCTCGTTCATATTCGAAGTGTCTGGCGCCTAGACATTCACGGCGGAAATGCCAATGCAATGAGATGCACATATGGGGAGCTCCACGCGGTGAATGATTACTTAGACCGCGCGGAACGCGAGAGAGAACACACCTCCCACCCTCAAAGCCTCCCACCCTCAGGTCATCATTCTGTGATTCACGCACATGTAGACTCATTTATATTCAGACTCACTCATGCTCAGATGCACTCGCTCTTAGATTATTGATACATAGATTTCTCATGCCCGGGATCACTCATATGCAGACTCACTCACATTCTTGGTACTTCCGCGCTCAGACTCACACACACGTTGTGAGGATGGCTTAGGCGTGGCGCTGGTTCCAGTATTCCCAAGGGGGGTCGCCAGGGGGTATTGCACTCCTCCGGTCGCGCCGCCAAAATGGAGGGGATGCCTCGAGCGGTTTGCCTGTTTTGGTGCCCGGCATCTTTTGATTTCGGAGCAGCCTTGGAGGATGTCTCGTGCGAGGCGCTCATTCTCGCCTCCAAGGGGGAGCCGCCAGGGGGTATTGCACTCCTCCGTTCGCGCCAACATGGCGGGGATGTCTCGAGCGGTTTGCCTGTTTTGGCGCCCGACATCCTCTGCTTTCGGAGCAGATTTGGAGAATGTTTTGAGCGAGGCGCTCATTTTCGCCTCCAAGGGAGCGCCGCCAGGGGGTATTGCACTCCTCCGTTCGCGCCGAAATTGTGGGGATGTCTCGAGCTTTTTGCATGTTTCGGTGCCCGATATCCTCCGCTTTCGGAGCAGTTTCCGCGGATGTTTCAGGCGAGGCGCCTGTTTCAGTACTCCCAAGGGCGGGCGCCAGGGGTATACCACAGACCCGTTCGCGCCCAGATTGGGGGATGTCTCAGGCGGTTCGCTTGTTTGGGTGCCGAACATCCTTCTCTTTCGGAGCAGTTTCCGAGGATGTCTCAGGCGAGGCGCTGGTTTCAGTATTTCCAAGGGGGGCGCCAAGGGGTATAGCACAGGCCCGTTCGCGCCCAGATTGTGGGGATGTCTCAGGCGGTTTGCCTGTTTGGATGCCCAACATCCTTCTCTTTCGGAGCAGTTTCCGAGGATGTCTCAAGCGAGGCGCTGGTTTCAGCACCCCCAAGGGGGGACGCCAGGGGGTATTTGCACGGGCCCGTTGGCGCCCAGATTGGGGGGACGTCTCAGGCGGTTTGCTTGTTTGGGTGCTCAACATCCTTCTCTTTCGGAGCAGTTTCCGAGGATGTCTCAGGCGAGGCGCTGGTTTCGGCACTCCCAAGGGGGGGCGCCAGGGGGTATTTTGCACGGGCCCGTTGTCGTCTTCACGGAGGATTTTCCTGACAGGCGTTTGTAGGGAAACGAGGAGAAAGATGAGGAGGACGGGGAGGAGGAGGAGGAGGACGGAAGGAGGAAGCATTTACTTACAGTCGTCGAAGTCGTCGGTGTCTATCTCGGCCTCGTTCTCCACGTGGATTCGCTGACACTCGGATATTGAAAAGGACAATGTCTACCGACGTTTGCCATTACTATGAGATAAACATATGGGGATCTCCGCGTCGAGTAATTGGCTCCCCTCACCCCCGAGTGCTTGTCGTTCAGAGCCCCAAGATTACCGCGATGCATCTCGCATAATGCTTGGCCAGTCCAAGGGGGACACTCGCGCCCAGCTCGTGGGGACGTCTCAGGCGAAACGCCGGTTCGGGCGTCCCCGATTCCTGTTTTTCCCGAGTCCCAAGATCACCCCGACACAGCAGGCATAGCATTTGGGCATTTCAAGGGGGAGCCGTCAGGGAAATCCAGTTGTCACAGCCCAAGTCTTTCGGCCAGGCGCAGCGGCAAGTGCCAATGCTTTCAGCTAGACGCATTTGTGATTTCCCGCTCTGTGTAATTGTAATTCGTCTCCCCGTTTCAATGTGCCCAGTGACCTTCCTGCTGCTAGCCAGAGAGCACGCATGCAGCCCAGTAAGCATGTCGCGTGAGTGAGAGCGCAACCTGTGGCCTGCGCAGCGGAACTTAGCACTCGCTTGCAATTCGAGCTTACGCGCGTCCAGTGCTGGATGTAGACGCAAGCTGCCTGGTGGCCTTCATGAAACGATGCCTTTCATGCCTCTGATGCGAATTCGCAAACTCGTTCTGGGACGTCGGTTGGTGTGGAACAGCCGATGCCAGAGCATGTCGAGGTATCGGAATAGGTAGCGTTTATGCTGAAACGCATTGGTTGTGCTTCCGTGGGGCTGCCCGTTGTGCATCCGACACATGTTGGTACCCCCCCCTACCACGATAGCTATTCAGAATATGTTGTGCGACAGCTGTTCATGTCGTGTTGGAACTATGTTGCTAGTGTGCCCTTGTGTCGCGTTGCCACGGCTTGTTCTGAAATTCGGCCCGCCGCCTCGCGGCAAACGGGATATCTTTCTCCCGTGGACCGCTTTTTCTGTGTGTTTGCCTACCTGTTTGAAGTTGATCGAGGAGCAGGAGGAACTGAGATGGAGACGAGGAGCACGTAGAGGTAGTAGAGTCTCGAACAGTGCAGCGGGGCTAAGCGGACACGGGGATCTCGTCGTTCTGGGTGGCGATTGTTCGAGGGGGCACTGGAGGCCATCACGTGTGACACCTCGTGGCTCCAGTGTTGGGAGCGCCGTGCTGATGATGATGATGCTGATGATGCTGCTGCTGCTGATGACGATGATGAAGATGTGGATCGGGTGGTGTTGTTGATGATTGCGATGACGGTAATGATTGATGTTGCTGTTGCTGACGACGATGATGTTGACGATGACGATGACGATGATGCTTGATCTGATGACGATGATGATGACGATGGTGATGACGGCGATGCTGATGCTGCTGCTGATGCTGATGACGATGTTGATGCTGCTGCAGATGATGATTATGATGATGATGATGATGATGATGATGATGATGATGATGATGATGATGATGATGATGAGGATGATGATGATGATGCTCGTCATAATACTGACGACGACGATGGGGATGATGCTGCTGCTGATGATGATGAGGAGGAGGCGGAGGAGGAGGATGAGGAAGAGGAGGAGCAGGATAACGAGAACGAGGACGAGGATAAGAATGATGGCAATGATGATAATGCTGCTGTTGTTGCTGCTGCTGATGATGCTGGTGCTGCTTCTGATGATGATGCTGATGACGCTACTGTTGCTGCTGCTGACAATGGCGATGCTGATTGTGATGATGCCTGGGATGATGATGTGTATGTGGATGACACGGGCGTGGATGCTGATGCGGACGAAACCGATTAGTATGATTGATGATGGTGATGATGATGATGATGATGATGATGATGATGATGATGATTATGATGATGACGATAACGATGATGCTGCTGATGGCGATGCTGCTGATGATGCCGATGATGATGATGCTGATAATGAAGATGCTGAGGATGATGATGAGGCTGATGATGATGTTGATGATGCTGATGATGATGATGATTCTGCTGCTGCTGATGATGACGAGTATGATGATGCTGCTGCTGCTGATGATGATGATGATGATGATGCTGACGATGCTGCTGATGATGATGCTGATGATGCTGATGCTGATGATGATGCTGCTGCTGACTATTATGATGCTGATGCTGATGATGATGCTCATACTAATGCTGATGCTGATTATGATGATGATGATGATGACAGCGACGACGATGACGATGATGCTGCTGCTGATGATGACGATGTTGATGATGATGCTGATGATGATGATGATGATGATGATGATGAGGATGACGATGATGATGATGATGATGATGATGATGATGATGATGATGCTGCTGCTGATGATGCTGCTGCTGCTGATGATGATGATGATGATGATGATGCTGATGATGATGATGATGATGATGATGATGATGATGATGATGATGATGATGATGATGATGATGATGCTGATGATGATGATGATGATGATGATGATGATGATGGTGATGATGATGATGATGATGATGATGATGATGATGATGATGATGATGATGATGATGATGATGATGATGATGATTCTTTATCATGTTGATAAAGGGGGATGGGGAGGAGGAGGAGGAGGAGGAGGAGGAGGAGGAGGAGGAGGCGCAGGAGGTGTGGGGATGAGCGCCAACGGCTCATCAGTCTGGAGAGGGGGGTAAACCCTCACCCCTGGACTGCAACATAAAGTGGGGAGTTGGGCCACCTCCGTAACCATTTTGGCTCAAGTCACATTATCTCCACCCACTTGTGATAATCCTTAGACCCATATTCACCTCCTACTCTATACTCATCTCTGATATCCTGTCTCTGCGAGGGCTGCGGTGTGCGGTGCGGCTGGAAATCGCACTGGGACCGAGGGCGAGACAAAAGGAGAGAACACTTCGTCATCTTACGACAACGTCGGTGGGGGAACACTTGTAGCATAGCCTCCGAGGAGGCTCTGTTCTACGTATCGGGGACGATGTCGGGAGAGCGTGGTGCCAATTCTCCCAGCGGATCGCAATCGTCGGGCCAGGGGTCCATCAACACCGCCGTGGGGAACAGCAAGACAACGGGCAGATGAAGACGGCCAGTTCCGTCTCACGGAGCAGCCCAGCTACTCCGCGATGCAGTGTCGGGTGTACGGCTGGCGCCGCCAGAGGCGCCACCATCCGCCAGGCTGGATCGGGCGATGGGAGTGTCCGCTGAGATGTTCCAGCAGATCCTCCAGGCACTGCGTGACGAGGTTCAAGTGTCCCGCCCAACGGGTCGACAAGACGCACATGCGGGCAACGGACGAGCCAGTGGCAGTGCACGTGGAGAGCCAGATCCGTGGAACATTTCACCATTTCTGATCCGTGGAGCCGCGGTCGTGCCGGTGGGCGAGGCGCTTCAGATGACGCCGAGCGCCCCGCCCCAGAGGGCGACGAGCACCAGGGCGCCTGGCAAGACTGGGGCTCCAGCTGGAGGACGGACAGATGGAGGGACTCCGGCTGGATAGATTGGGGTCAGAATGACGGCTGGAGCGGCGGATGGAGCGACCGGGGCAAGGATTTCACCGGCCCCGCTGGAACGAGCATAAGCCGTGGCGGCGACAGCTGGTGCGATGGCGCCAGCTCACAGACGTGGCGCCGCACAAGCATGTATATTGCATTATGAAGGTGCTGCCGACCTTTCCTACGCAGTTATCACGTCGGAGGCCCGAGCTGATCGCATCATCGGGCGCCTAGATTTGCTTTCTGGAGAACAGGTCGACGACGAGAATCGGAAGGCCGGTCGAGAATGCCTTCACTCGTTCAGGAGGCGCCAGGGCGAGGGACTCACAGAGTACGCGGCTCGGGTAGACCTTGCATTTGACATGGCGTCCACGCTGGGGCTTCCCGTCCCAGAGGATTGGAAGTTTATGTGCCTGGAGGAAGGGGTCGGCCTCGACGGGCGGGGCCAGCAGCTCATGCGCGTCATGATGAAGACTAG
Source organism: Prorocentrum cordatum (assembly GCA_963575745.1). Classification (NCBI taxonomy): domain Eukaryota; class Dinophyceae; order Prorocentrales; family Prorocentraceae; genus Prorocentrum; species Prorocentrum cordatum. The sequence goes on from CAUYUJ010015361.1 coordinate 10,832, forward strand.
GGCCTCCTGCAAGGAAGCGTTGGCGGCTATGCGCGAGATGGACGTCACCCGTCGAGAGCATCTGTCATATCAGAAGAGATCCTACGTCATGGAAGGTATTTTCCCCAACAATGAGCCCACATACTCCGTGACGGCCGACGAGGATCAATATGCAGGCTCTAATGTGGACGACGACGCGTCTGCTCTGAACACCGAGAGTGAGCAGGAAATGTCCGTCACGCTTGAATGCGCGGGCTTATATGGCGACGAGCTGCCCCAGGCCCTCGCCACCAGGACGAAAGGAGGAAGACCTGGAAGCATAACAGAGACATCTAGCGCAATATGAAAGTGGACCGACAATTCTTCGACCGCAGCAGGACAAGCCAGAATCTCAGGGTAGGCCGCCTCAGCAGCGCGGACATCGCTCGGAGAACGGCCAGTTCTGCCCGCGCAAGTCTCGACTGCCGTTGCCCGAGCTGATTAAGAGAGCCAGGTGTCGTAACTGCAGCCAGAAGGGCCACTGGTCTCGTGAGTGTCCGGCGCGGAATGGCCAGAGTGCAACCGCAGTAGCTTCCGCGAGTGTCAGCGGCTTCGTCTACGTGAACACCTATCGACCCGAACCGGCAGGAGGGGCCGGTGATGGACCAGGCCATCGCCTCGTTCATGACCGCGTCGCCCTGCGAGATGATCGTGGACGCGGCCGCGGGGCAGGGGCTGATCGGCAGGCCGGCCCTGGGGCGCCGCTGCCAGCTCCTGAGCGGCCGCGGGCTGCGCGTGCCGCAGGTGCCCCCTCGTAATCGATCGGCTCGTGGAGTGGGAGGGGGCGCGAATGTTATGAGTGCCGCTCTGGTCCCCGCTGGCATCCAGGGCAAGATGAGGGTCATGGTGCTAGATGTTTTACAAGAGGATGCCCCCCTCTGCTTCCGGTGGGTTTTCAGGAGATCTTAGGCGCTAGCAAAAACCTCGGCGCCAACCAGATCAGTCTCAAACGTCTTGGCGTTCAGGCGAACGCGCGCCGTCTCCCCGCCGGGCATCGCGCCGTGCGTCTGGGCGAGTTTCAGATTCCAAATCCGGGCAAGGTTTTCAAGTGCCCTCCGTCCGTTTTGACCCAGCGCCCTCAGAATCGCGAGGGGGACTTCAGGTGCGAGCGAATGTCCAGGTGCAGGCCTCGTCGTCTCTCTCCGACCTCTTCGGCTGGGTCTTCACCACCTCCTCCAGAACCTTAGGCAGGGCAGAGCAAGTCCAGAGCAGCTGGCCGAATCGAGCGGCCAAGACGGCTTGGAAGCTCGCGAGTCGATGGCGTCGGCGCGGGGTCTGAGGGAACCAACCGTTCGAGGCTCCCATGGTCAAGCGTGTTCCCGGATCGAGCTCAGGAGATCAGGTCTAGGGCGCTACTGAGGGAGGTGGAGCGAGAGGAGCGAGCTCGTCAACCAGGGCTTCCGGGAGGACGAGGGCCGCGGGGACCTCGAGCGGATCGGGGGCTAGGGCGAGCAGCCGGACGGGTAATGTTCTTCGCGTACCTCGTCTGCCTGGTGATGCAGCGGTTCGGCTCGAGCTATCGAGCTATCGGACTTCTCGGCGAGCCCAGGTGGGCTTTCTCTCAGCCAGCTTTTCACTGCGTCGGGCCTCGCGGATCGCCTCGGGTCGCGTCTCGGGGCCATGTCAGCTGGATCCACTTCGTCGGGCGGTCCGCCTGCCACGAACCAGAGCGCGAAGAAGAAGAGGGAGCAGACGGGGTCCCAGCGGAGGTCGTCACGCCCGACGACGATGGGCGAGCAGTTGGGCGAGCAGCAGCAGTGAACCTACGCGGCGATGGGGATATCAGCGCCGACCGACCTGAGACGTGGCCAGAGGAGAAGGCCTGGGCGGCGCTCAGTGGGGCCGCGATCTTCTGGCTGTCCGAGCTTGCGCACGAGTTCGGCCGGGGGGTGCTCGCCAGGCGCTTCTGGCCGACGAACCTCGTCAAGCGCATGGGGGTGATTCCCCAGCAGTGCTTCGCGTGCCGTCACGTGCCCATCCACGTGGAGTATGTATGGCAGCAGTGGGCATGGGCGGTGGTGGGTCTGTGGTTTGCGCGAAATGCGCGTCGCCGACCTAGAGGCCAAGCCCGACAAGTCGACGCCCAAGAAGGAAGTGGTTTGCGCATGCAAGCGGCAGAGCGCGGCGTGCTCGCTGCGCGGCCGAGGCTTCGCCCAGCTGGGCGGGGCCGACCCGGAGTGGCAGGCTCTGGTGGCGGCTCCGGCTCCCCCGCCGGGAGCGGCGTCTGGGCTGGCGCCCGCGGGGGCCCCGGCGCCGTTGCCGGCGTCCATGGGCCCGCGCGCGGCCTCAGCGCAGTATAGAAGATGGGGCCGGAGAAGCCCGATGTGATCATGCGCGACGTGGAGGGGCGGGCGCGCGAGCAGCCGGCGGTGCAGCGCAGCGAGGCCGCGCAGTCCCCGGCCAAGCGGGTTGCCGTGGGGGCCGCTGCCAGCTCAGACGACGACGGCGGAGCGACCTTGAGTTTGCTGCAGCACGTCGCCTCGAAGCAAGAGCGGCAGGATAGATCCGTGAACCAGCTGTGCAACGCCGTGTCGGGCCAGATGGAAGCGGTGGTAACGCTTCAGTCGAAGGTCCAGCAGCTTTCGGTGGCCTCGGCGCCCCCGCAGACTCTGCAGGGGCCAGCGGCAGGGTGGAAACCGCCGGCTCAGCGCCCCCCTCAGCCGCAGCCCGCGGCGGTGCCGTCGCAGCTCCAGCCCATGGGGCCTCGGGGCGCCGTGGAAGCGCCAACCCCATTGGCGAGTGCGAAGCGCGAGATGCCGGGGCAAGGGCGGGCCGCAGCCAAGCCCACGCCCGCGCCGCAGGCAGTCTAGTACCACAGCATGGCTACCCCGCCGGGGCTGCAGCCTTTGCCTCGCGCAGATGAGCGCGTCCTCATGGGGGCCCTGCCTTCTCCCAGGTGCGGGGCCCCGTCGGCCGCGGCGGCAGCGACGAGGGAGGGCGGGCGGGGCGTCGTGGGCGCGGCGCTGTACGGCAGTCCGCCGAGCGCTGGGGCGGCGCTGGCGCTTGCTTCCCCTCCTCCGGTGGGGCGCTCCAAGACGAGGCTGCAGGCTGGCGACAACCCGAGGGGCATCAAGGACCAGCAGGGGGGGCTGGCATCATCGTCGACGATCAGCAGCTTCGCCATGCCCTCCACGCCGGGCGGGGCTCAGCAGCGCCCTCCGGCGGCGGCGGCAGCAACCGTAGCACCTCTGGCCACGTGGGCGCACGTGGCGAGCGCCCCGATTTCTGGAGGGCGCCCAGAGGCCGCAGTCGCCAGTGGAGCGCCCAGGGGAGGTGGCGCCTGCGGCTTCGTGTCCAGCGGGGCCTTCGTCACAGCGGGGGGGCCTTTGGCGCGAGACGGGCGAGGGGAGGGCCTGGGGGCAGCGGCGGGCCCTCGAGGACGCCGAGAAGAAGCACTTGGCCAAGGAGAGTTGGCAGCAGGCCGGGTGGCAGACGTGGGGTCGCGAGGGGCGCGGCAAGAACGGCAAGTGGACCTGAGTAGGCACTACAGCTCCAACGCCAGTGCCAGTACGAGGATAGGAGATCCGAATCACCAGAGCGTTTTCGAAATCCGCTCTCGGGGGAAGATTCAGAAACTTGGGAGGGTGTTCGAGGTGGGGCGTGTCGGGGGGAACGACTGAAAGCTCCAGTTCGGTTGTCCGGAGCTCGACGAAACCGTTTTCGGAGACCAGTGGTCGGGCGACCGAGAGGTCTACCTGGCGAAGGGGGAACGAAAACGCTTGAGTCGGGAAGTGGAGCAGAGCAAGGGGGTCAAGTCCTTTCAAGCCAGCCTTGGAGCCGTGCCTCCGTTGAGGTATTTTCTCTTCCTTGGATAGCTCGATGCTCCGAGCGCGCCGGAGTAACCTGCCTGGGCAGCTTCGAGATGGAAGGAGGTTTGGACTTTACGAAGGAGGGGCATCGAAACGATTTTAGAAGGCTCCTGAGAGAGAAGAAACCCTGGATGGTTGTTTTAGATTCCCCATGCGATGCTTTCTCGATAGCCACAGCTCATCTAGAAACGACCCCGGAGCAGCGGCGCAATAATGCCGAGGCTCTCGTTCTGTTCGGTTTTGCTATGGAAGTGGCTCTTGAGCAGCATCAGAAGAGGCGCAAGTTTGCTTTCGAATATCCGGTCACCGCGGGGTCCTGGGGGACCGACATGGTGAGGTGCATTCAGAGCCTCCCTGGGGTGAGCGCCATGTGCGTCGGACTTCGTCGCTATGGTTCATCGGTTCGAAAAGATGGGGCCCTGTCGAAGGAACCCATTAGGCTGATGTCAAATGGCGATGCCTTTTTGGAGCGACATGCTGGGCCTAGGTGCGCCGGTGACCATTGGCGCGCTCATCTAATCGGCAGTTCAATGACAGCTCATGCCAGGGTGTGCCCGCCCAAGTTTGCCTGGGCGCTAGCCGAGGTTGTCAGAGCCAGCACGGGCGCTGCCGTTCCGGAGCCCTCCAGGGGGCAGATGCGCACAGCCAGAGACGCGGGGGGCCAGAGCAGTGCCTTGCCGAGAGTTTCCCCGCGGAGGCTGGGGAGTGCGCCCAGGAAGGTGACCTCGAGCCAGAGGGGGTTGTCCAGGATCGACCCTTCGAAATAACTCCTCGGGTCCGAAGACGGATGCGCAAGGTGCGCGCTAATCTGTGGCACCCACGCAAACAGGTCAATCCAGAGGTCCTGCGGGGGTCTCAGGCTATGCGCTCCGGTTCGTGCAGGACGAGTGCAGCTGCGGAGACTGTGCAGCTCGCTCGCGTCCTGCCAGCAGCCGCCTCGTGGCGGTGCTAAGGGCGTTCGAGTTTAATCGCATCATCGCGCTCGACGCGTTCTTGGTGCCGTTTCAGGACGAACAACTGGCCTGTCTCAACGTAATCTGCCATGGATTCAATTTCCAAGATGTTGAGCTTTACGACGGCGCGGTCCAAGGGGCCTGGAGGGCCTTCACGAGGGCCTGGGTGAGGCCTTTCGGCCACCCGCTTTTCGCCATTGCGGGCGGGGGGCCGGAATTCTAGGGCCAGTTCGAGCGCGGTCTGGAACATCTGGGGGTGTTTCAGCACGCCGCGGACTCGGAGAGTCCTTGGCAAAACGGGGGGGCTGAAAGACACGGGGGGTGGGTCAAGGACATCCTGGTTCGGGCATCGGAGACTACCATCGTCACCGCGGCGGCAGATCTCGAAATATTGGTGCACGAGGTGACGGCGGCCAAGAAGGGCTACCGTCAGGTGACCCTCTGCAGGTGGTGGGCACGGATGATCTATCCCCCGGCTCCTGGGATCAGGACGCCGCGGCGGCTGAGTTCGCCCGCCGCGACGCCATCAGGAGGCTGGCCCGGAAGGAACGCTTCGAATCGTCGAACAGGCGCAGGTTAGCCAAGGCGACCCACGCGCCAATTCACAGAGACCAGCACTCTTCTCCAGTTCAGTGGGTCTACGTGTGGAGAAGGACCCCCAGTGGGGGCCAGAAAACCTTCGCTCTCCAGCGGGGCTGTGGGTCGGCCCAGGTTTGGTCGCCCTGCAGAGCGGCACCCCGGTTTGGATTGCGATGAGGTCCCGGCTCTGGAAATGCCCCGCCGAGCAGGGTCACGGGGGGCGGAAATCCTTGCCGATTCGCCCGTCCAGCAGCGTCGTCTGCGGGAGGCCCGGGCGAGCGCGCGCCGGGCTGGGACCGACGTTGCCAGTGATGGCTCCCCTCCCCCGGAGGGCGGGCTCCTGACGCTCCAGTGGAAGTCGCGTCTCCGCCAGAGGTGTCCCTGGCAGCCGAGGCCGACGGCGGAGCTGCGGCAGGCGACGACCTCGAGGCTGTGCCGCATCCCAGCGCCTCCGCGGGAGAAGGCGCCCTAGGGGGTCAGGTGGCCTTTCCCAGAGGAGGGGGCCCCGGGTGCGCATGCCGAGGGTGCCGGGGCTCCAGGGTCCCAGGTCGCGATTTTGGAGGAGAGGTCAGAGGTCCCGGTCTCGTCCGGGCCCTCGAGGCAGACCTTTGGCTAGTCCCAGAGGGCGGCCTCTCGGACTATCTCCTAGAGGGGCGGTCGCCCTGAACGGCAGACGCGCGGCAAGCCTGGCAAGCCTGCCCCCCCGCAGGGTGGAAAGAGAGATCGGCTAGCGCTCCCAGGCTTGCGCTGACCTCCGCCAGTCAGCATCGCCCGGCGGCGCCAGTGGGGCCGGGTCGGCTCGTTCGCCTGATGCAGGGCACCGAAGGACAAAGGCGATTGGGCGGAGGGGGAGGCAGGATGACCTCGCGCACGTCAGGCGAGTCTTTTCGTGGGATCCAGAAGGGTCCGTCAGCAGGTCCAGGAGCTGGAGGCCCCGCCCAGGGGACGTTCTCCCCCCCCCGGGGGGGGCGGCCCGAAGGGGGGTCTGTGGCCCTGGCCCTCCTCAGTAGCTTGGTGGAGGACGAAGATCTCCTCGCTCATCTCGATCAGGGGCTTCTGTCCGAAGGCTGGAGCGGATCTAGTGAGAACTGCGCCAATGGAAACGTCGATGTGGAGATCGTGCCTCGCTCGGGCGGTTCCTGTTCTCTCTCGCTCCTGACCGGCAGGGGGGCAGAGGTGCGGTGCAGGCGGCTCTCGCCAGAAGAGAGGGCCGAGTTCGATATCTCGGATGCCGCCGAATGGAAGGCCATCGCCGAGGGCGCCAAGGCGGTGATCGTCCACCCCCCAAGAGAGGCCAACGAACTCCGGAGGTTGTTACCGAGTCGAATCGCATCCATCCGTATGGTTCGCCATTGGGGACCACAGGAGGGGGCGTCTCCTAAACGTAAGACCAAATCTGCGTGGTGTGTCCGAGGCCACCAGGTTGAAGATACGGCCGAACTCCAAGTTTACGCCCGCGCCCCCTGCATGAAGGCCCTTTTGTTGTTTCTCGTGGCCTCCTTTATTTATAACCTTGCCATATACATAGGACATCAAAAACGCCTTCTGTCAATCGGGGCCTCTCAAATGAGCGCGCGGCCGTGTGTTCGTTGAACCGTTCGACGGGGCCCCGGTTCCTCCAGGTTTGTTGATCGAGTTCATCGCGCGCGTTGCTGGCCTGGGCGACGCGCCGCAGGCCTTGCGCAGGGCCGCGGAGAACCTCATGCAGTCCCGTGGCTTCGAGCGCATGCGCCTCGAGCTCTTCAGGTTCGTCGAGAGAGCTCGCGGTGAGCTCCATGCCCAAGTGCTTGTAGAGATCGACTATCGGGCCATCGCCTTTATGGAGGGTGAGGAGAAGAACTGCTTGAATCCATTTCAGGCCCATTGCGCTGTTGGGAAAATATAACGTTTGGACGCTTCTGGAGTCGATTATTTCGGCCGCAGGCTCAGGCTCGCGGGTGAGCGAATCTTGATCGACCAAGAAAAAATACATTTTGGAACAGCTCCAGAATATTCCCCTTGCCCAGGGGCGCAGGGGGGATCATGCGGCCCCTCTGGTCGGGGGGGAAATGGCGGCTTTCCGATCCTTAGTCTATGAGCTCCAGTGGGTTGGGTGGGGGGCCCGGGCGGAGGCCGCTGGGGCGGCTTCGATTCTGGCTGCGAAAGCCAACGGGCCCTCGGTGAAAGACCTTCTGGGCGCCAATGAGATGGTCGATAATGTAAGATCGACAGCCTCCGTTCCGGTCATCGTCTGGCGCATTCAGCCAGATGGACTCGCTGCTGCTAGTGATGGTGGAGGGGTGGGGATCGAAGATAAATTGGGGCCTCGACATCCTCAAGAGGCTTGGCAGATATACATCGCGAATTATTCCCTCGCCAGGGGGCCCCGGGTCCGAATCGCCCCCCGTCGCCTGGAGGTCCGGCAAGCCCTGGCGCTGGGTGGCGTCAACGCTCGCCGGAGAGAGCCCCGCGCCTTCGAGCGCTCTAGGGAGGGCGGGGTGGCTGCATATTGTCCTGCTAGACGTCGGCGCAGGAAACGTGGTGAATGATTGCGGGCGGGACAACCTAGGCCCTTTCGTCGCCCTGCTAAAAGGTCAGCGTGAAGCGTTAGGTCCTCCTCGGCCAGCCGACAACGTGAGCGTTGTCGACGCCGAGGGCATATCCGACACTCTTTCCAAGCTGACCTTGGGGAGCAAGTCGGATCGACGGGCAGCCATGGACCTAGCCGTAATCAGCGGTGCTATGGATCGGATCGGATCGGCCGTCAGATGGGCGCCCCATCCTCTTATGCCCGTCGATTGTCTCACCAAATCCGATATGGCCAACGCGAGCGCTGCTCGGCTGCATCTTTCGAAGTCTGGGATGTTGCGACTCACGGCCGGGGATCAATCGCTCCATCAAGACGACCCGGACGCCTGGATTCGATCTCGAGCCGCATCGAACAGACAGCTGGAATAGAGTTGCGTCTGGCCCTGCTCCTTTGTTTTCCTTTCTCGACCCAGCCGGCGGCTGCGTCGCGTCACCGTGTCCTCGGCTCACGCTTGCGCGCTCGCAGTGCCAGTGAACGCTCAGTGTGAGAACGCCGTTGGCCGTTGCGCCTAAGAGTGTTCAGAACAGCAAGACAGCGCCATTCTTTGCCGCGCTGTTTTCTGCTGCAGGCCGGTGCGCGTCGAGGGCAGATTTAAATTCGTGCATCGCCTCGTCAGCCCAGATCGCTGCAGTAAGTTTTCCGCCAGGTGCTTGCGAAGGTCGGACCTTGACCCCGTTCAAGTCAGTTTTTGTTACCTAGCAGCGAAGACTGATAGGTTTCCAGTGGTGTCAAAAGAGAGCATCTGATGATCCAGAAGGGAGATCTGGGCGGCATCCGGACAGCGAGGGCCAGGCTCAGGGCCGGTCTCGTTTTAAGCAAACAGTCGCACACTTCGTGCTCTTCGACCTCCCAGAACTCCATTCCCGGGCCACATTTTGAATGCCCGAAGCCAACTGTAGGCCACTTCGTGCTCTACGACTTCCCAGAACTCCATTCCCGGGCCACATTTTGGATGCTCGGAGCCAACTGTAGGCCACTTCGTGCTCTTCGATTTCCCAAAATTCCATTCCCGGGCCACATTTTGGATGCTCGGAGCCAACTGTAGGGCACTTCGTGCTCTTCGATTTACCAGATCTCCATTCCCGGGCGACACTTTGGATGCCCGGAGCCAACTGTAGGCCACTTCGTGCTCTTCGACTTCCCAGAACTCCATTCCCAGAACTTCGACTCCCACAAAGAGTCGCATCTCCGAGGCGGAGGGCTTTCCAAACCCCTATGGAAGGGTTCGCTGAGGAGGCGCAGAACAGGATCGACCAGGACCTGCTGATGCTCGAGAGTGCCACTGCGACTGCCGCCGATGTTGCCACTGCGACTGCCACTGCGAATCCGAATGCGACTGCGAGAACACCATAATTCTACAACAGCACTCTTACATGAATACCACAGGCGATGTTTCCAGCTATGTTTCTACACATCGCTGTTCGGTGGCTTTACCGGGATAGTTTCGGGGGACTGTGAGAATGAGCCCCAACGGCTCATTAGTCTGGAGAGGGGAGTAAACCCTCACCCCTGGACTTGAACATGCAGTGGGGCACTGGGCCACTTCCGTAATAATTATGGCTCCAGTCTCATTATCTCTACCCACTTGCTGACCCCTATTCGCCTCCTCTATGCTCAGGCCGTCACACATGACACTTTTCATCTTCACTAATTGATGAGCTCTCATGGAACTCGGTTGGGCCGTCTTGGGGCTGGCTTGGCCTCCTGTGAGGCAGCCTTGGGGGTCCATTAGGACCCGTTTGGGCAGTCTCGGGGCACTCTTACGCCGTCTTGGGGCTTTCTCGGATCATCTTGCGGCCCTCTTGGCCGTCTGGGTGCCACTGTGGGGCCGTCTTGGGCCGTCGTAAGGAATTTCCAGGCCGTCTTGTGTCCCAGTGGAGGCCATCGTGGACCATCTGGGGCAGTCTCGGATGTCTCTTGGGCCATCGTTGAACTTTCCTGGGCCATCTTTGGACCCTCTTGGGGGCCTATTCGGGTGTCTTGGGAGCATCGTGGATGCTTCTAGGACCGTCTTGATCTGACGGACGCCCGAACAGGCTAATATAATGCGACGCCCATTTGACACTAGGGGGGGCATTGATTTTGGATTCGCCGGCGCCTGTTGAAGGTCCGATTGCGGCCCTTCGAGCCCTCTTGGATGCATGCTGGGCTGTCTTGCAGTCTTATTGGGCCGCCTTGGGCCATCTTGGGCCGTCGTCGAGGCATTTTGGGCCATCTTGGTGTCCTCGGTTGCCTGTCGTCTTGGGAGCTCGGGATACGGATGCCTCGTTTTTGGTTTACGAGGGACCGTGGCAACAGGCATGCGGATCAATTTTTTTTGGCGAGGGATCGTTGCCTTCGGGAGGGGGACGGTGCATGCGACTGGACGCGAGCAGGTGGTGGATGCTTGTTCTAATACAGAAACCCTACCAGACAGACTTTGGCATTCTTCCACGCCTCAACTTGCACACGGCACGGTGGCCGATACGTTTGAACAATGATCTCCTAGTTTTTTGCCGCAAGCGTAATGTGCTAATTAAGTGTGCTGCCTGGGATGCGTGGAGCAATCTCGAATCTATGTTCTGTGCGTCAGTGTGCTGTTTTTTTTCTGTGGGCGTTCAGGCTCCAACCCGCGGCACCTGCACTGTGCGCAATGCGGGCCGCATTCGCACTCGCACTCGCACTCGCTGTCGCAGTCACCAGTGCGACAGCAGAGCCGTAGCGCTGCAGAAATGAGGTTCACCTTACGGCCCGTGCAAGCTCAGGCAGGGCGCTGAATTGGAGCGGTCTTGAAGGTCCTCTCGTTGCTTGTCCGCAGCCTCGTCCTCCTCTTCCTTCCTTTTCGATCTTTCCCCTCCTTGCTCCTCCTCCTCCTCCTCCTCCTCCTTTTCCTACTTTTCCCCATGTCTCTCTCCCTCCTCCCTTTGGAATCCTCCTCCCCCTTCTTCCTCCTCCTCCTCCCTCCTCCTCCTCCCTCCTCCTCCTCCCCCTTCCCCCCCCCTCAAGAGCCTCTCGAGCCTCTCGCGGGCATGTGCGGGCTGTATTTGGGGCCTTGGAGGGTCAGGAGGCCACCTGGGGGCGTCAGTGGGCCTTCTCAGTCTCGGGGCTTCTCGTGAGCGGCTCGGAGGCCTCGCGGGGGGCTCCCGTGAGCCTCTTGGGGGCATGTCTGGTCAATCTTTGCATGGATGGGCTCCAAGGCAAGTTCGAGCCCCCCCCTATCGGACCCCTCTCGAAGCTCTTGGGCCTGCCAGAGTCCTTGGCAAGCCCGGTGGACATTCCTGAGCTCTGCCTCCTGAGGGCCCCATGGAAGTCGAGCCCCCTTGGGGCGTCTTGGGGGCCTCTTGGGCCGTCTTTGGAGGCCGCTTGGAGAACCTTGGGAGGAGGAGGAGGAGGAGGAGGAGGAGGAGGAGGAGGAGGAGGAGGAGGAGGAGGAGGATGGCCCAAATTGGAGCACCTGGAGGCCTTCTTGGGCATCCGTTGGGCAGCCTCGGGGGCCTCTTGGGCCGGCAGGTGGCGAGCTCGGCCGTCTCGGGGCGTACTTTTTCGGCTGCCGTCGACGCGGCTTCGGCTCTTCGTGCCCCGCTCGGCCGGGGCCTCTCCTCGGCCAGAGCCCGATCAAGCAGGCGTTTCCGTTAGAGGATCGCCCAGCATCGGCTTTGGAAGGGGGGGGGGCGAGATTCAGTTCGCGCGTGCGGAGAGGGGGTGGGGTCCGCCCTGGAACACATTGGAAGGAGTCTTCCAACACGCCCCAGCATGGCAAGCACGGTGGCGGGTATAGGTACATATATTCCTCATGGGGCAGCCTACGTGTGGTGATGATTTGGTGTTTATAAATGTAGTACAGCAAACCAATCAACCTATCATCGAAATTAATTTATTTTTATGCATTTAAATAGAGGAGTATATATATATATATATTATATTATATTATATTATATTATATATAACTGTCACTCCGATGTTCACACATGGTGTTTTTTTTACATTTTGATTGTTGTATCTACTTGTATTCGGTTACGCTTGACATTTCGATGTGCGGCTCGAACGTTGTCCACTTGCATTTAGACGTGTCTATCAAATTGTGTGTCGCTGTTCAAACTTATTGTAGTCTAATGTTAGGTCCATGTTCGATTACAGTTCGACTGTCTTCTGCTTTGCGGTTGGATTTGAAAGTTGATTTGCAGTGTGGTTTGTGTTGCAAGATGGGTCTTCACTTCATGTCGCAATGCATGTCGATTGCATTTCGATGTGCATGCAGGTGTGCATGCGTCGTTCATGCGTGTTTTGGTTTCAAAGGCAGCTTTTAGGGTTGCAATCCAAACTGTCGGGTAACTTGCAGTTCAGACTGTATGTCGACTGCCATCGTATTCGCATTTCGATGTGCAATTCGATTGATATGTCAGACTTGTAATCCGATACGAATTCCGATTTTAATGTTCGGCTTACGTGCTGGTTGGCATTTCGATTTGCGATTCGATCTGTGTATTGGTTGCAATTTGACTTTCCTTTCGATTTTCGTAACCTACGGGGCAACTCATGGGACGACCAGCAGGACACCCCATGGGACGATCCACGGGATGACTAATGGGACCAGCTACGGGGCAACCACGGGACAATGGGACAACCAACCCATGAAACAACCACGGGAGTTCCCACGGGGCAGCGAGAGCACAACTACGGGAGGACCACGGAACACCCCACGGGATAGCTCATGAAGTCATTGGACCACCGCTGGACAACCCACAGAACAACCCTGGGACAACCACGGGAAAACCACTGCGCAACCCACAGAACAACCCACGGCACAACCACTGGAACCTACGGAGCAACCAGGGTACGACTCACAGTTCAACCACGGGACAGCGCATGGGATGATGACGGGATAATCACAGGATGGTCCAGTCTTCTTCAGGCTCCTGCGAGGTTGGGACGGACATGTGTTGCCCAATGGACTTGTAGCTCCGGCCGACGCCTCCTCGCTGCTGTGCAGCTGAGCCTCGCCAGACACATCTCCCAGTTCAGCCGGGAAATCTGTGCTTGGCGCGCGCTCGAGCAAGGAAGTTGGTGCAGCTTGTCTGTTACTGTTTGGCCCCACTCAGTGCAGTGAGGAGGCTTTCTAGGCACTGACAGCCATGAGAGCGGTCCACAGTCGGCATCCATACAACGCCACCGAGCCTGGCCAAGGCCATCCTGGGCCCCACTGTGGTGTATACGCCCTCTGTGGCATCGGCCAGGCGGCCGTATACACCATGCCAGGGCCCAGGCTGGCCAGGGCCAGCCACGGTTGTGGTGCAGAGATGTCTCCTGCGTATGTGGCGCAGTTGGTGCAGTTTGCCTTCCACCGTTTGGCCCCACTCGGTGCAGTGAAGAAGCTTGCTGGGAGGTGGCAGCCGTGGCGGTGGGGCGGGTGGCGGCGGCCCACCCGTCTGCCCACGTGCGGCATTCCCAACGTGGGCATTCCCAGCGGCGGGCGGCCCGGGCGCGCGCCTTCCCCACCGGCGGGCGGAGCCATGGCCACCGCCTGGGGGGACGAGTTTCAAGGTTCGAGAAAAATGAGTTTCGCAGGACCTGCCGATGAGCTTCGAAGGGGCTTCGGGCGGGCTTCCCGGAAACGTGTTGGGAACGGGGAGAAAATCGCCCGGGCGGCCTGGGTGCGCGGCCCCCCAGCGGCGGGCGGAGCCCTGGCCGCCGCCTGGGGGGAAGGAACTCGCGGCGTGGCGGCGGCGCTGCCAGGGGCGATCGCTGGCGGAGCGTCAAGGGAAAACAAAAACACCCCGACCCTGCTGACGTTCAAGAGACGGCCCTGGGCGCCTACGAAACAACCCTGCTTGTTCGATTCCTTCCTGGGGTGCGTTTACTGAAAGGGTTCGCTTGTCGGGGTGCTTCTTCTGGAGGTGGATGTATAGAGCGGGCCCAGGGCCGCGTGTGCATGCGCCGATGGCGCCGCGCGCGCTTGGACAGGTCGGCCTGTCGCCCGGCGGTCAAGCCGAGCTCGCGTTGCACGACCACGGTGTGTCAGCCATGCGGCACGATGGTTCGAAGGTGGACAGGCTGCGTGCTGCGTCCCGCTGATGGCAGCGGGCAGTTTGTGGAAGGTTCGGTGGGGAGTCGCAGCCAAGAGCCTTCCGACCATGCAATGCATGTTCTCCATGGGCGGTTCGGTCTTTAAATTGTGTGCCCCCCTGGAACATTGTTGCGTGGTGACGACTTGCCCTGGTGGCAGGAACGCGATCCGCGCAAATGCCGTGCGCGTGCTGGGTCGCGTCGGTGGCCCGCTTGGCGCCGCGGGGGGCGGCGGCGCGGCAGCCCCGGGAGCGGCGGCCCCAGCCGATGCAGCGGGTGTTGCAGCTGCCTCAGCGGGAGTGGACCTTTCACCGCAGGCCGCGCCCGCGGGGAAACGCACGGCTGCTGGCAGCAAAGACGGAGCGGCAGCGGGCGCGACGGGCGGCGGCGCAGACGGAGCGAAGCCGGAGGCCGACTTGGGGAGGCATGCCGAGCGATTCCTGGAGAAGCCGCACATGAAACAGTCCGTCGGTGCGTGTCTTGTGGAGCGAGCTGAAGCGGTTCTCGATGATTGGAGGTGCAAGAGTTGATGCGGTAACCCGATCTTTGAGGAGGGTCGCCTGTCTGACGCTTCGGGTTTTGAAGAGGCTTCGGCCGTTGGGTCCACTCGCCGAGAATTGCGTATTGCCAAGACCTGCCCAGGTGCGTTCATGGTGTCATGGTTCGAGCATACTAGCAATTATTTATCACGGCGGGGAATGTTTGCCCCATCAGAAGAGTTGGACAGTCTGAGTGCGAATGGGGGTGCATCTCATCACGAGTGCGTGGCACGGGCATGCGCGGCGTGCGTGAGATGGGCATGGCGCGAGTGCCTGGGCGCGTTGACGAAGAGGGGTTTGCAGAGTGGGCGATCTTCTGGTGCGGCGGCTGATGATTGCCACGATCTGGTAGGCTCCGCCAACGTCGGCCTGGGGGGTGGCGGCGAGATGTCGTCGAGAGGCTGAGTCGGGCAGGGGGGCAGGATGGGGCCGCGAGTCGTCGACGCCCCCAGTGGGGCTCGGCGGGGGAAGAAGCGCGGGCGCCTGGGCGCCTCTCCCCCGACGGCCGCCCTCTCAGCCAGATCCTGAAGCGCGCGGCGCAGGGGGGGGGGCGGAAGTGGACTCCGAAGTGAAAGTTGCAGAAGAGAGCCGGCGGGGGCAGCGTCTGCGGTCAGGGGCCGCGGGCGTTGGCGCGGCGACGGCGGCGGCGAAGCCGTCGTCGACGGAGACGGGCAGGGGCGGCGGGTGGCCTTAGGGCAATCCACTCAGACTCGGTGAGTATCGAGGCGCACAGGCGACCGTCGCTGAGAGCAGCGGGGTGGTTGCCGCGCCAACCCGCTCCAGCTCGACGCGTCATGTTCGCGGACAGCGTCGACGACGAGGCCGTCCGGAGCTCTCCGCTGACGGCCGAGAGAGGAAGGGGGTCGAGGGGCGCTCCGGGTGCCCCGGCGCCCGACGGGGCCCAAGGGCAAGGGTTCAAAAAGGTTGCGGCGAGGGCGAGAACAGGAGCAGGACCAGAAGTATCCGATCGCGGAGGCGGCTGGGGCCGCGAGGCGCGCGAGGCCGCGGCCGACGGCAGCGGGGGTATCACGGTCGCCGTGTCTCCGTGCTTTGGCGAGGTGCGTGGGGGCGCCGACGTGGACTTGTCGTCCGATCATGCCAACGCGTAGAATGAAACAATCATCTGCTGTTTGTGGCCTTTGGGGTTCCGAAGGCCGCCGCGGTTGGCCTCTTCGTGGAGTCGGGGGGGCTCCGTCTGAGCGATGTTGCAGTTTTGTCGGGGTGTATGGGGTTCGCCTCGATGGCGTCGACGAGGGCGCGACGCGTGCAATGGATGTTTGCCCCGCCGCTGCCCGTGCGGGGCGGCTGCCCTGGCTGTTTGCCGCTGCTATGATTCGTGACTCGTTGCCGCGGGGCGCTCGCTGCGGGAGTGAATGCTATGCGCCCGATGCCCGATGTCGAGCGCGCGCGCGGCAGGCCCCGACTGATCGCCGCCTCCCGGGCCGCCGGCGCGCCATCGGCGGCGAGCCCCGCGTTGTGGATTGGGGGCGCGGCTGTTTTCCGCGCGGGCCGCCGTCCGCGCTGCAGCTGGGGGGCGCCGCGATTTTTCGCTGCCGACGTCTGATCCTTCGCCGCGCAGCGCCCGGGGCAGGTGCCAGTGCTCGGCTAGTGACAAGGTGGAGACGCCAGCGGTCAGCATTCGGCTCAAGGTTCCAGGCCCCGAAGGCTCGAGGCCGCCGAAGGCCCCCGACCAGGGGCCCTGCCAAAGGCGGGGCGCCGTCTTTTTTTTTTCTTTGCGCAATTTTCCTTTTTCTTCCCCCTGTTTCAATCTGGGCGGCGACGGCGGCGTGCAGGCCGCTGGGCTCGCGCAGGCCTTCGGCGGCCTCGCGGCCGACCCGGCCCCCAAGGTGGGCGCCGAGATGGCCGCCCTGGGCGCCGTCGACGTCGCGGACTGCCCTCCTACACTTGCGGCGCCCGCGAGCATGCTTCGCGAGTTCGTCGAGGGGGGAGTTCAGCAACATTTCGATATTGTCCAGGCGGTGGCTACCGCGAGCTCTGATGGCAGCAGCGTGGCGGTGGAATTCCCTCCAGACTGGAATGCTCTTCGGGCTCTGTATTCCGAGCTGGCCTACGATGCCAGCACGGCGGGCCCTTGGGAACGTCTCGGGCTCGCTGTGTTCGCCAGGGCTGGCCCGACTGACGCTCTCGTCTCGGCAGGGGGGGGGGGGGGGCATCTCTTCTCCTAAGCAGCCATGCCAGGCTGGCGGCTTGGTCCACTGGACAAACAGGCGGCCGCTGATGTCATGGAGAGGGTCTCCGAGGCGGCGCGTCAATGTCACAATGAACTTCCAGGTGTTCTTCGGGGGCGCCGCGAGCTGAACATCGGCAAGCTCCCCCTCTTCAATGAGCTCGACGAACAGGCATTGCAGGCGTTGCAGCATCAAGCTCCACCAAAGGGTCAGCACTGGTTGGCTATGACTCAGTGGTCCAACGTCTTGCAGCAGACTGGGATCTCGGAGAGCATCGTGGCCGACTCCTGGGGCATCGCGGCTTTGGCCGAGAAAGGGGATGAGAAACTGCGGGGCCGGTGTGCCTGAAAGCATGTTGTTCTTAGGGCTCTCCTGAGGACATTGGTGCTCTGACCGGATGCCCGGCCGCGCTCCAGGTCGCCGCCGCCTCTCCGCGAAGCTGGTGGCCCCTATCGCTCTCCTGCCGGGGATGTCGTCGGTCACCGGAGTGGCGGATCTATGGTGGCGTCCGCTCTTGGGCCGGAAGGGGGCCTCGCTCGTTGGCCAACGCACTTTCATCCCAACGCCCATGGAGATCAACGCAAGCCCCGTCGGCCCTAGACTGACAAAGGCGGGCCTCGCCGTGTTTTCGCTTCAACATGAAGGCCCTCGCATTGGGCCTCAGGTGGTTTTCTGGCAAGCTTCGATTCGTCAAGTGGCAGGTGTGCGTATCGTCCCGCTGGATTTGTAGACTCTGGACCTCCCAGGGGTGATGGCGATTCTTCAAGACCCATTGTATGCTGAGCTTCTTCCCCGCATCCGCGCATGGGCGTCCTTGGCGCTGCGGGCGCCCCCCGCGTCTCCATCGATGTCATCTTCCCCGGCTCGTGTGCGGCTCTATGGGCAGTTGCTCTTTCAGCGGATGCGCCGCCGAGGACTCCCTGTCGACGCGTATTGGGCAGGCCACTCCGTCTACGAGGCTACCCAAGCGATGGTCATGGAAGTCGCCGCCCCTTCCGACATCCCGAAGCTCTGGAGCTTACGCGCCCGGCTGGCGGTCATCGGCCGGGCGAATCTCTTCGTGTTCTCCGATGCGCCAGCTGAGCAATAGGCAGCCATGATGAACCAGGTGCTGCAGGAGGAGACCACGGCAACAGCATTCAAACTCAAATGGGGAGCCGCGCGCAACGGAGGGCGCGCCATCGCGGGGCCATCGGCTACGGCTGCCGCATTGGCGGCCCCCCGGCGGCAGGGCAGCGCGAACGCTTCGAGCGCAGACCTCCTTGCCGACGTCGTCGTCCAGGGGGGGGTGGGCAAGGGGGGGCGGCGAGGCGCTGGGGCTCCTGATGGCGCACTTGTGCCAGGTTGCGGGCTTGCATCTCACGGAGGCAGATTACAGGCGGGCTCCGCGCACAGGGGAGTGTATCCACGTGGCCTCTCGGGACCTCGCGGCCCCCCCAGCCGCCTCTGAGCGCGCCTGCCTGATTTGGAGGCCGTCCGGAATGCCCGCGCGGCGCTGCGCGGGCAGACGCTGTCGGTCGGGCAGGATGGGATCGGCGTCGAGGTCACTAACGATTACTTCGACTCGGTCAGCGCGATGGGAAATGGCCGGCGGGGGCGGCGCTGGCCGCCGCCTGCCCCCGAGCCGACAGCGGTTATTGCGTGGTGGAATTCGTTTTGTTTGGACTGCAGGCGGACCGATGGGGTGGCTACTGGACGTCGGCTTGCGACTCCGCCCCACTTCGAGGGGGCCGGGTTGTCCTGGCCGCGATGGTGTGCATCGTCGTCCTCGTGTTGCCGGTGGCACTTCTAGTTCGGACCATTTTTCTCCGTTTTCATGTGGAATTTTAGCAGACCGTCTGCCACCACTACTCCCAGCTTTCCAGCTATGGCGAGGGCGATGTGCCCCCTCGGGTTCTCGGCGGGAATCGCGCAGATGTCTCAATCAGCATCTACCGGCATCAACGCCTTATCCGCGCGCTCGGGCTCCTCGGGCCCCCTGGGATTCTGTCGCCTGCCAGGTCGGCGCCAGCTCCTTCGGCTTCGACGATTCATTTGAGATCGGGGCAATACAGGGGCAATGTGCGTTGTGCCGCCGGGAACGTCCGGGCTTTTTTCGCGCGGGGCGACAGCGGGCGCGCCGAGAAGCGCCGTTGCCTTCGGCGCGTGCTCGCGAGGTCGACGCCCCATGCTCGCCGAGGCTCGTGGGGCCACTGGGGGGCGCAAGGCTTGGCAAGCTCCTTTCGGATGTACCTCTAGATGGTCAGCAGGCCCCACCGCTGGGCACGCGGGGGTCGGCATTGTGATCTGGGAGAGCTTCCTCGCTAAGTTCGACGAGGTGCAGTGGCGTGTGATATGGCCTGGCCGCGCTGGCCGTTTCTCGCTGCGTGGCCGGGAAGGCGCGCTTGATCTCGTCGTGAGCTACGTCCGCGCAGGTGCGCAGATCCAGGAGCCAGACGTGCGCGGCTTGCCCCCAGCAGAGCGCCACCTCGCAACTTCATTCCCGGCGTCCCGGCGTCCCGGGATGCCCTCCGCATCCGCGGCGGCCAATGCAGCTAACCCGAATGCTGCGCTCGCCGTCCTCGGGGGCGACTTCGATTGGGTTCTGGCGGCCGCGGGCCCCAGGGGCACCGCTTCTGCCGAGGCCAGAAATGACCCGCGCGGTTGCGTGGGCTCGCTCCCGGCTGTGCCGCATCTATTGTAATCGGTGCGTGGTGGAGCAGATCGACCGAACCATCAATGTGGTTGCCCTCGGGTGGCTCGCGCACTTCTCCAACCGCGGGGCGGTGCTTCCCCCGCGGCGCGCTCCGCGGCGCGTGTTGGAGGATGACCATGGGATTCCGCGTGGCGCGATCGCCCGCGAGGACTTCGCGCGACAGGTGTATCTTTCGTTCCTCGAGAACTGCCAGCTGGAACCTGCGGCCTCGGGCACTCGGCGCTCGAACATGCTTGTGGGGGCTATGAGGGAAACTGGGGGGCATTTCAGCCAGCTCGCAGTTCGGCCGGCGCCAGGGCGTCGTGGAGCTCGACGACCGCCTCGGCGTTGCGATGCGTTTTCTCCGCGCTGCAAAGCACGGCGCCATGGGCCCCGTGGCGACTTGATTGCTCCGGCATCCGTATCTCAAAGACTAGTTGGACAACCCGTGCGAGATGGGCGGCGACCTCGCGCGACGGCTCCAGCCAGCGCGGGAACGCGCTGTCGGGCTCGCCCGGGGGCGTGCGCTCGACGAATTGGGGAAGGTCAAGCAGGCGGAACAGGCAGGCGAACAGGAACGTACATCGCGAGCGCGGCGAAGAGCCTCATGCCGTTTCTACTGACTCTCTCCTGGGCGCTGTGGCGCCGCGCGGGCGATCCAGGACCAGGGCGGCGGGCGTCTCGCGGAACCGTCTGCGATGGCGGCTGCCCTCCGGACTTGCTGGCAGCAAGTGTTTCGCGGTCGCGGGATCGATGGGGATGATCCCCATCGATGGGAGTGTTTCAACCACTGCTGGACGAGATCCCCAGGGGATCTTGTCCAGCAGTGGTTGAAAGAGGGTGCGGACCATCGCGCAGTGCATGGGCCTCTCCACGACGGCCTTCCCCACCTGCGCTTGGGAAGGGAACGTGTCGCAAAGGCGTTGAAATGTTCGAACCATTCGGCTCTGGGTCCAGACGGCATTCCGTATGCTGCATGGCGTCGTTTGGGGGGGCGTGCCGGTCGACGTGCTACATGCCGCTTTCCAGTAATTCAGCGGCGGGGACTTCAAGGGCAGGATGGCGCAGGAGTGCGGGGACTTCAACAAGAGCCTCTTCATGTTCCTTCCCAAAAGGCAGCGGGGGACACGGCCGAGGGCGACGAGGTCTTCGAGCCAGGGGGCGTGCGCCCACTTAACATTACGAATGCGGACAACCGCCTCCTGGCGAGCGCGCGCCGCATTCCGGTGGGGCCGGTTCTCGGCCCGCTTATCACAGACGACCAGCAGGGTTTCATCCATGGCCGGTACATGCTGGCGAATCACATCGACATGGGCGAAGCCCTGTATGCGGCGGCGAACGGCGAGGGGGGCATGGCGTTTTTCTTCGACTCCGCAGCCGCCTATCCGTCCATCGAGCACGGGCCCCTCATCGCTTTCTTCTCGCAGTTGGGTTGGCCCCGTTGGCTCGTCAATTTCGTGGTCAGCTTGTGCAGGCGCAATTATTGTTACCTTCATCTGGGTGGTGCGATACTCTGGCTTCGAGCTCGCCCGCGGCGTCCGGCAGGGCTGCCCCCTCTTTCCATTGCTGCTTGCTGCCTGCTCAGATTTGCTCCTGCGGCGGCTCGCCCGTGCGTTCCCAGAGGCCGCTGCTAGGGCTTGGGCGTGTTGCTAGGGCTTGGGCGTGCGATCTTGCTATGGTCCTAGCCGGCGGTCGGCGGCAATTCGGTGCTCTGCAGGCGTTGCTCGATGAGTTCGAACGGGTCTCAGGACTTGGTTTGAACATCCCCAATGCGTTGGCGGTGCCGCTGGGCCCGTGCGACGAGCGCGAGGTTCGCGCCGCGGCGGCGGCGGGCGCGCCTGGATCGGGGGGCCCCGCAATTTCAGCGGCTGCGAATTATTTGGGATAATGCGTCGCCCCTGGCAGGGGGCAGCTCTCTTGGGAAGCCCCGCTCCGCAAATGTGTCGAACGTGCTCAGCAATGAAGCGCCGCCGGCGCCGGTCTCCTTACGGCCGGAAAGCGTGCCGGATTTTCGCGGCATCTGTCTTTTAATTCGTGGGGCAGTTAGAAAAGTTACCACCCTCGTTCTGGTTTCGGAGGCCGCGGCCTGCCGTGAGCTTTCCCCAGGCCCCAAGGACTGGATGGCGGCGGATTGCGCCCGGGAGTTGAAGTCCCTGCAATTCTCGGAGGAGCTCGCCGACGCCCATTCGACCATCGTCGCGGCGAAGGCCAGGGTCGTCAACTGAAAGGCCCGCGGGGCCCTCAATATCGGGAGACGGGCAGCAAGGCTGCAGACTTTGTCTTGCACTTCGGCTTCCGCGCTGGATCGCTTCGGTAGGTTTTGCGGTTGGCGCGACAACAGCTTCATCCTCAACCTGCATCGGGCGGCGTGCCGGGTGGGCGCGATTCGCCGTCGATGTCCTGATGGCCGTCTTTGGGCAGAATGGCTCGTTTGGCAGACGCGGGTGGCGAAGCGCATGTGCGGAAATTCGCAGGCCCTCGCCTTAGGGAATCTCCAGCAAACAAATTGGACCATTGGTGGATTCCCCTACTTCGTGGTCGACGATTACATCGGGCCCGTCATGTCTTGCAGGTGGTAAGCAGCACCTGTCATCCGCGGAATTGGGCTGCTATCTTCTGACTTTTCTGCAATGGGTGGTGTGCGCGATCACGACTCGGGGCTCGTGGCGAATGCCGGGGCTGCGGTTGCCCAGAGGACAGTGTTCGGCATCTCGCTGGTTGCCCCGTTGTCCGACGTCTGTTCAGCAGGCACGCGGGCGTTCAACCGTCCGATCCAGGGTTCGAGCGGGGGGCCTTCCTGGGTTTGGGGGGCCAGTGGCGGCTGCCGGAAGAGGTCCAGCGTAGGGCTCTAGATGTGTACGCCCTATACCGGGCCTACAACGGCAGGGCACGGTCACTTGAGGCTTCGGACTTCGATGGGGCGTTTGCCGTGTACCTCCGTGAAGGCCAGCGCGGAGTCGAACGTTTAGGCTGACGGGAGCTCCGTTCGCGTCCCGCTAGGGCGGGGCGCGTGGGAGGAGACTTTTTTTGCACGCGTGCATGTAGAAAGTTGTGCTTGCCGCGGGCGGGATGCCCCTGCTAGGGCGTGTGTGTCCACGCGGGTATAGCAACGCTCCGACTTCCAGGCTATTTGTTTCTCCTTTTTCTCCTCCCCCTTTCTCCTTCCTCTTCCTCCTCCTCTCCCCGTATCCCTTCTCGTGTTCTTGTCTTGCTTTAAATTCACGGTGCCATTCACGGAGCTCGGGTTCTGATAGTTACATAATGTTGCCAGTGCGCGCGACGGCTCGCCTATCGCAGGTTGGTCTGAGCGTCGATCAGTTGGGTGCGTTTTAAAAGATCCGCCGTGCAGTGCACGGAACTAGATGATGCGAGCCGGGGCATTTTCGTATCAGCCTCTCCCTCTCCTCTCTCCTCCTCCTTCCTCATCCGCCTGTTCCTCCTCGTCCTCCACCTCCACCCCCTTGAATATGGTGACGTCAACCCAGCCGGCCAGTTTATTTGAGACCTTTGATGTTGGCGTTGACCCTGTAGAGTAATCCACCGGTTCCGCCGCAACCGCTATTTTTGCCTGGTGTGTTTAAGCTGTGAAGGCAAGCGCTTAAGCGGACAGGATTTGTTTGTTGTTGTTGTTGTTGTTGTTGTTGTTGTTGTTGTTGTTGTTGTTGTTGTTGTTGTTGTCGTGCTTGTTGCTGTTGTTGTTGTTGTTGTTGTTGTTGTTGTTTTCCCCCAATGCTTTTGGTCTGCAGAAAAAGAGCAGACATTCAGAGTTTCTCAAAATCCGAGTTGTCGAGGATGTCCCGAACGAAACGGCAGTTTTTGAGATTCCGAGTCCCATTGAACACCGATTTGTAGGATACCACGAGCAAACTTGCCACTTGAAGCAATGGGAATACGCTTCGCTTGTATGTTGACTCTTCCCAGGAAAATCGAAAGTGCCCATCGTCTGAATTCTCACGTTTCCCAGGAGCCAGCAGGCGCATGCCACTTATACTTTCACGTGCAGCAGGAGCCTGATAACGCCGGCCGCAAGTAGTTTTACGTCTCCTAAATAGCATGGAGGTGCGGCAGCCCTGCGGAGTGCGCGAGGCCTCCCTTACCATGCCTTATGCATGCCATCTCACCCTCGTCAATTTTAGCATCAACTCATTATCGACCCTTCGATGTTGCATCGCGGCGAGGGCCCGCAGGGGGCCTGCCGGGTGCAGTCGCTTCGCTCATGCCGCTGGCCTATCTTGTCTCACCGCTGTCGACTGGCTGGGTGTGCGTCTGCAGCGCGGAGCCTCGTGGCGGCATTTTGGGGGCCTGGGGCCAGCTTCAGGGGAATGGGCTTCAAATGACAGTGCGATTGATCATTTTGGGTCCTTTGCGGGGCCTCTTGGGCCCTCTCGGGGGGCCTCGCGGGCCGTATTGTGGCCCTTTGGAGTCATTTTGAGGCCTTCCTGGTAGTATCTTGGGCTGTCTTTGGGCGATCCTGGGCCGTACTGGAGGGCCACAGTCACGAAGAGGTGGGAACCCACAAATCATTAAAGAGCAACGGGTGATCAATCATTTTTGCCTCCCGAGCTCTTCCTGAGGGCTCTCTTGGGGCTCTTTTGAGGCGTTTCGGGGGCGCTCCAGGCCATCCAGAGATTCCTCTCGCTTCGCGGGGTGCACGTCCGGAGCACGTACAGTCACGTCGTCGCGGAGCCTCTTGACGGCCACTTGGGGGCCTCCTGGAGGCCTCCTGGGAGCTTCCTTGGGTCTCTTGGGGACTTCTTTGGGGCCTCTCCCCCCTCCCTCCTTGTCAAACTCCCTCCC